>SJYX01006086.1:220304-244102 GCA_006410675.1 Oreotragus oreotragus | reverse complement strand
TCTTCACTTTCTGCCATAAGGGTGGTATCATCTGCTTATCTGAGGTTATTGATATTTCTCCCAGCAATCTTGATTCCAGCTTGTGCTTCTTCCAGCCCAGCGTTTCTCATGATGTACTCTGCATATAAGTAAATAAGCAGGGTGACAATATACAGCCTTGACGTACTCCTTTTCCTATTTGGAGAAACATGACAAAAGCCTGAGTGCTCAGCCAGCAACTTAAGACAAAGGCGGATTGGGAGTTTGGGATTAGCAGGTGGAAACTAGTACATATAGAATGGATAAACAGGGTCCTGCTATATTCTACATCTTGTGATAAACCATAATAAAAAAGAGTATGACAAAGAATGTATATATGTGTATAACTGAGTCACTTTGCTGTACAGCAGAAACTAACACAATGTTGTAAATCAACTATAATAATCTTTTTTAGAAAAGAGAAAAAAAGACTAATGCGGAAACTGGAGGTCCTCTTCGGCTGCGTGTAGAGAGAAGAGACTGGCACAGTCTCCTACACTGGAGGTTTGAACCAGCTGAGGATCAGGCCCAAGAATTAAGTGTAAGGATAACAACCCTGTGGGAAAGGTCGACTTCTCCATCCCCGAAGGACTGGGATGGTGAGGAGAGGGCCCTGGTGGAGAAAGACAGGGACTTAGAGACTCAGAATGGGGCTAGCTGAGTCAGTATGAAAATTCTAAACCCTCTGGGTTGATTCAAGCAGTCATCTCTTCTCTGATTAACACATCACCCCCTATCCTTGCTTGAACACAGTGCAGAGGCCCTTGCCTTGTAGGCAAAAATGTGTCCCCCATCCCCTCCCCAGGTTCTACTCCAAACTCACCACCCAGCCAGCAACTTAGGTTTATCGTTGTTCAGTTGCTAAGTCATGTCTGACTCTTTGTGACCTCATGGACTGTAGCCTGCCAGGCTCCTCTGTCCACGGGGATCTTTCAGGCATGAATACTAGAGTGGGTTGCCATTTCCCTCTCCAGGGGATCTTCTGGGACCAGGAACTGAACCCATGTCTACTTCACTGGCAGGTGGATTCTTTACCTCTGAGCCACTGGGGAAGCCCAAACTGGGTTTACTTGCTGTGTACCCCAGCCAGGGAAGGATAAGCTAAGGCAGAGAGGGACTCTGCCCACTGCAGTTACAAAACCCAGCCGACAGTCACCAGCAGGAGCTGGGGGAGCAGGTGGGGGACGTGTCCACAACAGTGACCACACCAGCTGGCTTCTTGGGTACCATCTGAAGACAGTGGTGAGGAATCTGCCAGTGAGAGGCCCCCAGAACTGTTGGGAAGTTAGAGGGTGGCTGATGCTGTGGCAGGACCAGGCTCCCTGGTGGGAGGAGGAAATTCACAAAGTATAGAGGGCTGGGAGCAGCAACTCTCCCGTCACCAGCCACAGGGAGCCGATGGCAGTGACGGACAGCACATTGGAGGGCAGGCAGAGGAGACCGCCCCTCAGAGAGCCCTGACATGCAAACTAGGACAGCATTCTGAGGAGGAAGATGGGGGGCAGACAGTAGGGTACTGCCCTACCTCTACAACCAACCAAAGTCAAGGACGCTTGATGGGGATGCGGAGGACAACCACCAATGACAAGTCCTGCCCACTCTCTGTGCCCAAGCCCATTCTCAGAGCTGAAGCCCACTGACTAAAGAAGATGCTGGAAGCTCAAGAGGAAGGATCCTCAACACCTCTAGTCGTTCCCCAAAAGGACCCCAAGCCCCCAGTGGAACAGGGACACATACAGCCTGAGGGCTGCTGTACATGGCAGTTGATCCTCGCGGATTTTAGGCATCCCCAGGGGGCCTTCCTGCTGGAGTAGGGGGCACATTGGGGTTTGATAATAAAGACAGACTTAGAGGACTACCCTGGTGGCCCAGTGGTAAAGATTCACCTTGCAGGGCAGGGGATGCGGGTTCAATCCCTAGTCGGGGACCCTAACACCACATGTCTCAGAGCAACTATGCCTGCAACTACGGAGCCCAACGCGCCATGAGCAGAGAGCCCGTGCCCCGCAGCGGAAGACCCCACGTGACGCAGTGTGCGACTAAGACCCGACGCAGCCCAAGTGGTTAATTTTTAAAATATATAAACTCCTGGAGGAAAAAAAAAAAAAAAAACTACCTGGACAGACTTGGTCCATCAGGGCAGGTGCACCGACTCACCCAGTGCTCATTTCCCCATCCTCCATGTACAACTGGAAGGCAGCGACTTAGTAAGTGGCAGAACCCACACGCTATGGCTTGAACTATATCCCCAGAACCTCCCATGTTGAAGTCCTAAGCCCATTATCTCAGAACGTCCCCTGGGTAGGAAATGACAGTTGCGAATGTAATCAGTTAAGGTCATTAGGACAGGCCCTAATCTAACATGATTGGTGCCCTAGTAAAAAAAAAAAAAAAGATAAATTTAGACCCAGAGACACACAGGGAAGACCGTTCAGGATGATGGAGGCAGAGACCAGAGTGATGTTTCTACAAGCCAAGGATCACCAAAGACTTCCAGAAAACCACCAGAAGCTAAGGGGTGGACAGTGGGCAGGGGACAGAGCCTCCCTCACAGCCTCGGATGGAGCCAGCCCTGCCCTCACCCCAATCATGGACTTCTGGCTCCAGAGCTGTGAGAATATAAACATTTGTTGCTTAAACCATCTGGCCAACGGTATCTTATTATGGTAGCCCTAGGACTCTGCTCCATCACATTTGGATTTCTTGGCCTAAGAGGTAAGAGCAATCACAGTGGGAAGGAAAAGCAGAAACTCACGCAGTCGACTTCAGGCCAAGAGTATAAATCAAAAAAATATTCCCCAGAGAAATGAAAGACTTTTAGAGACCAGCATGGAGGGCGGAGGGCAGTGGAATTTGGATTTCTTGGCCTAAGAGGTAAGAGCAATCACAGTGGGAAGGAAAAGCAGAAACTCACGCAGTCGACTTCAGGCCAAGAGTATAAATCAAAAAAATATTCCCCAGAGAAATGAAAGACTTTTAGAGACCAGCATGGAGGGCGGAGGGCAGTGGGTTCTGTCATCTCCTTCATTTTATTTATTCATTGAGCCCTTTCAAAGTCATGGAGATTTTAGAAGATAGTTATGAGCCTGGCATGCTGTATTCCATGGGGTCGCAAGAGTCGGACATGACCGAACGAATGAACTGAACTGAACTGCAAACTCAGCCCCATGGAGGCCCTGAATACTGTTGTGCCACGTGGGGCCTCTATTCTAGAGTCAGTTGGTGCGGGGATGATGCGCAGCCCTAGATTTGATGGCTGCATTACTCTTCATCTTTATCAGGGAGGAGGATTGGAGCCATGCGCAGCCCCATGAGATGGACGGCAGTCTTTATTTATAGCTCTNCGTGGGGCCTCTATTCTAGAGTCAGTTGGTGCGGGGATGATGCGCAGCCCTAGATTTGATGGCTGCATTACTCTTCATCTTTATCAGGGAGGAGGATTGGAGCCATGCGCAGCCCCATGAGATGGACGGCAGTCTTTATTTATAGCTCTGCCCCAGGGCTGTTAGTGTGCCTGCCTTCTGTCATAATTTTATCTGAAAAGACCCGGGCCATCTGGACTTTTCCCAGAACATCACACTGGTCCACTTTACAGATGCCGTAGTAAGAGGCTAGTGTGCTGGAGGTTTCTGAAAGACAGAAGTGCTCCAGAAGGTGAGAGAAAATGCTGTAAAAATTCAGGGACCCAGGGTATTCAGGAAAGTGTTAAGGGTCCAGTGGGCTGGGGTTTGCTGGCACAGCCCCTGTAAGTCAAGGATGAACTGTTGCGTCTTTAACCTTCCACACCAAAGAAGGAAGCACACCCTGTTGCTTTGGGTTCTGGAGAGAGAGTATTTCAAATAGGAATATTTCTCAACACATTTACCATGTGACCCAGGTTTGATCCCTGGGTCAGGAAGGTCCTCTGGAGAAGGAAATGGCAACTCACTCCAGTATTCTTGCCTGGGAAAATCCCGTGGACAGAGGNCTGTCTCTTATACACATCTAGATGTGTATAAGAGACAGGATCTACATATATGATGACATAGCATGTAAAATGTTAAGTAATATTTATTTCATTTCAATCACATCAGTCTGTCATTACACAATAAATCAAAAAGAAAGTCTACAAAAAATAAAAAAGAGGAATGAGATTAGGGAGAAAAACTTCAGTCTTGGCATAATAAATCGTACTTATGCTTTTGGGGGGTGGGGGTAAATTGACTAGTAAATAACTAGCAAGGTGGGAATTTGGGCATTTCATCCTTGAGGAATTCAAATAAGTCTATCCAAAAAATCCAATTTCAGTTATTTGTGGGTTCTCCAGAAAACTTTGAGAGTTGAATATGGAGCAAGAGCAATCATGACAGGTTATATCTATGGAATCTTGACCACCATTCTTCCATTTACACCTACACCTTAGTAAGGCCACACATAGCAAGGTGGGAATTTGGGCATTTCATCCTTGAGGAATTCAAATAAGTCTATCCAAAAAATCCAATTTCAGTTATTTGTGGGTTCTCCAGAAAACTTTGAGAGTTGAATATGGAGCAAGAGCAATCATGACAGGTTATATCTATGGAATCTTGACCACCATTCTTCCATTTACACCTACACCTTAGTAAGGCCACACAACTAGACTGACAGAAATTTCACATGAATATAATGGAGTGTTATCTTCAAAATGTTGGAAGAAAATAATTGCTAATCTAGAATTTTATATCCAGTTGAACTAATATACAAATACAAAGCCATAATTAAGACACTTTCAAACACATAAATAGTAGTAAAGTTTACCACCTGTAGCACCTGCTACCACCTGTGTAGCATCACTAAAACAATCAGGAAGATATACAAACCCATATCTACATCACGAGATATGTTGTTCAGTCATTAAGTCATGTCTGACTCTTTGTGACCCCATGGACTGCATCACGCCAGGCTTCCCTGTCCTTCCCTATCTCCAGAAGTTTGATCAAGACCATGTCCATTGAGTCAGTGATGCCATCCAACCATCTCATCCTCTGTGGCCCTCTTCTCCTGCCCTCAATCTTTCCCAGCATCAGAGTCTCTTCCAATGAGTTGGCTCTTCCCATCAGGTGGCCAAAGTATTGGAGCTTCAGCTTCAGCTTCAGTCCTTCCAATGAATATTCAGGACCGACTTCCTTTAGGACTGACTGATTTGATCCCCTTGCAGTCCAAGAAACTCTCAAGAGTCTTCTTCAACACCACAGCTCAAAAGCATCAGTTTTTTGGTGCGCAGCCTCCTTTATGGTCCAACTCTCACATCCATACATGATTACTGGAAAAACCATAGCTTTGACTGTACTTTGCCAGCAAAGTAATGTCTCTGCTTGTTAATATGCTGTCTAGGTTTGTCATAGCTTTTCTTCCAAGGAGCAAGTATTTTTGGAGCCCAAGAAAATAAAGTCTGTCACTGTTTCCATTATTTCCCCATCTATTTGCCATGAAGTAATGGGACCGGATGCCATGATATTTTTTTTTTCAGTGCTGAGTTTTAAGCTGCTTTTTCGTTTATTCTTATTCCTTCTAATATCTCAATTCCTAGATATAATTCTCCAGCTTAGATGTTTCTCCTAGGTTCTCTGACCTGTACAATCTACTACCTCCCAGACAGCACTACTCAAACAGCTCCATCCATTGAAAACTCTCTCTGTGCAAGTCGATAAAGCCCAAGAAAATAAAGTCTGTCACTGTTTCCATTATTTCCCCATCTATTTGCCATGAAGTAATGGGACTGGATGCCATGATATTTGTTTTCAGTGCTGAGTTTTAAGCTGCTTTTTCATTTATTCTTATTCCTTCTAATATCTCAATTCCTAGATATAGGTCTCCAGCTTAGATGTTTCTCCTAGGTTCTCAGACCTGTACAATCTACTACCTCCCAGACAGCACTACTCAAACAGCTCCATCCATTGCAAACTCTCTCTGTGCAAGTTGATAAAATAAAATGCATATGCTAGGGCAAAACAAGAAAAAATAACATAGAATTCTGTCTGTGTCTGTTTGGGCCTCCTCCCTTGAGTACTGGGTGTTGGCATTTCACATTAACCAGAGCTGCCCAAAGACCAGCATGCCTGCTTGACTGTAAAGATCGATTTCTTTCTTTCTTCTGACTCTTAACAGTGTAACTTCTTAAACAATAGCATTCTTTTCCAGCTCTGCAGGAAGTCAAGGTGACTTGCTGCTCCCTCTCTCTGTTCTTATCTGGGTCATGCATCCTTAATGAATTTTATATAAAATATCAGTATGTCATTTTGATGTATGCTTCTTCATCTCACTTCTTCCATTACAGTCTTTATATCTGTTTTTTATTTGCTTTGTTTTCTAAAATTTTTAGTATAACAATGAATAGAATGTTATAGAAACTGTAAATTAAGCTTCCTATCTTATTTCTCCCTTTAAAGCAGGGTTTCTTCCCTTTGCTGAACTATGTATCTGAATAAATTTTAAGGCCTTTGAGGTGATGTCATTCAATACAAAGGAACTGCATGATCTAGGTAGATTAACATGTGTGGGTCTTATTTTCCTCATGCATTAATTTGCCAGTTAATTGAGTAATCAATTAGTCAATACTCATTTATTCCACTTTGCTAAACATAGAGGATCCTTTTTTAAAAGTACTTTTTATTGAGGCACTGGTTTATAACATTATATGTTTCATGAATACAACATTATCTTTTGACTTCAGTGCAAGCTATATAGCATGTTTGCTGCCAAATGCTTAGTTTTACCAGTCATCCTATAGTTGACCTCCTTTACCCACTTTGCCCTTCCTCCCCGCTCTTCCCCTCTGGTTATGACTTCTCTGTTCTCTGTATCTTGTTTGTTTTGGTTTGGTTTGGTCATTTATTTGATTTATTATTTTTATGATATTTCATATGTGTACACGCCAAGTTGCTTGAGTGGTGTCTGACTGTTTGCAGCTCTATGAACTCTAGCCCACCAGGCTCCTCTGTCCATTGGATTCTCCAGGCAAGAATACTGGAGTGGATTGCCATGCCCTCCTCCAGGGTATCTCCCTGACTCAAAGATCAAACCCGCATCTCTTACGACCCCTGCTTTGGCAGGCAGGTTTTTTACCATTAGCACAATCTGGGAAGCCCTATTCTTCATGCTGCTGCTAAGTCACTTCAGTCATGTCCAACTCTGTGCAACTCCATAGATGGCAGCCCACCAGGCTCCCCCGTCCCCGGGATTCTCCAGGCTGGAGTGGGTTGCCATTTCCTTCTCCAATGCATGAAAGTGAAAAGTGAAAGTGAAGTCATTCAGTCGTATCCAACTCTTAGCAACCCCATGGACTGCAGCCTACGAGGCTCCTCCATCCATGGGATTTTCCAGGCAAGAGTACTGAAGTGGGGCGCCACTGCCTTCTCCGCCTATACGTCATACATGAGTGCAAAAAGGAAAAGACAGCAGACAGGGTTTCTTAGTCTCAGCACTACTGACTCTATATAAGGTATATCAGCATTCCTGGCCTCCACCCACTGGACACACTAGCAGAGGGCCCACACCCCAACCACACCCTCTGCCCCTGCAGGTCGTGACAACCAAAAACATCTCCAGACATTACCAGATGTCCCTTGAGGGGCAATATTGCCCCTGTCCCAGTCCAGAAACACAGCTTTCAAAGGTCTTCTCACATTTCACCATTAGGTTTGAATTTTGCTCTGAGCTTTCTGTATACACCAATTAGGGTTTAGGGTTACAAACCACAGAAACTGTTTCAGGCTAAACTTATCACAAAAGTCACAACAAAAGAGAGATATCCGGCTTCTAACAGAATCAATGAGAAGGCTGAGAAAAGCAGGCTTAGAGAATAGGCATGAACCAAGGAGAGATGTGGGAAGCCAGGGCCCAAGAAAGTTTCCAAGAACAACCTGGCAAGGGTACTGGCTAGAAGCTTCTTTCCTTGCCCACCAGAGACAGCCCTACATCAGTCCCACTTCTCTGTGAAAACTGTTCCTGATCAAGGTCACTGGTAGAGCATCGTATCCACGAGGCTCAAGTCACAAAGCAGCTGGGGTGGGCAGGGGGCGGGATCTGGATTTTGGGACTTTCTAGAGTGGTAAATGGAACCAGGGTCTCACTGACACTCACAGTTAATGGATTTTCCAGGTGTAGGAAGGAGATTCAGATGCTGGGCAGCCTAAAAATATTTGCAAATGTTGTTGTTTAGTCACTAAATTGTGTCCAGCTCTTTGCGACCCCATGGACTGCAGCATGCCAGGCTTCCCAGTCCTTCACCATCTCCCAGAGTTTGCTCAAATTCTTATCCACTGAATCAGTGATGCTATCTAAACATCTTATCCTCTGCTGTTCCCTTCTCCTTTTGCACGAACACTGAGATGTAAAAAAATAATCAGTATGCATTTATCACATTAAGGAAACACTTTCAAAGCCAATTATTATTATTATTTTTTTTTGGCATGAAGGCTAGTTTATGATTTTTACATCTATTTTCTTTTTAATTTGACTTGAATGTGAGTTTTCTATTGCTGTGCAGCAAATCGCCTCATACCATTTATTCTCTCACATCTCTGCAGGTGACAAGTCTGGGTGTGCTGGAGAGCATTCTACTAAGGACCTCTCACTGTTGCAAAGTGTCACTCAAGCTGGATCTTTATCTGGAAGCTTAGGGGAAGATTTTGTTTCCAGGTTCATCCAGTATTTTGGCACATTCATTCCCTTGAAGCTATAAGACTGAAGTCCAACTTCTGTGCTGGCTGTCAGCTAAAGATGCCCACATTCCCTGACAATGGCTGCCCCACCCCTAACCCAGCAATAGCATGCTGTTTTCTCAATCTTGGCATCACTGTGACTTTTCCCCCTGCCACCAGCCAGGAAAAACTCTCTGTGGTTTTTTTTTTCTTAATTTTATTTTTGGCTGTACTACAAGACTTGTGGGATATTAGTTCCTTGACCAGGGATCAAACTCACGTCCCCTGCATTGGAAGCTTGGAATCCTAACCACTGGACTGGACTGCCAGTCTCCTTGAGAATTCCATGGACAGAGGAGCCTGGCGGGCTACAGTCCAGGGAGTTGCAAAGAGTCGGACACGACTGAACACGCACACCCACACACTCACCACCCAGATAATAGTTCTTTTCATTAACTCAGAGTCAACTGATTAGTAACCTTAATTACATCTGCAAAATCCCTTTATCCATGTAATACAACATAATCATGGCTGTGGTGTTTCATCATATCTTGAAGGACCATTTTAGAATTCGGTCCCACCATATCTTATGAAATTGTTAATCATCTGGCTCTAAATTATCTAGCCTTGTCCTTTTCAGCTCAGGCTGCTGTAACAAATACAGCAGACTGGGTGGTTTAAAGGACAGATGTATATTTCTTACCATTCTGCAGGCTCAGAGTCTAAGATCAAGGCCCCAGCAGGCTCAATTCCTACGCGAGAGACATCCTTTCCCTCACATCGCTGCTTTATATAGGCATTGACCCCATCAAGAGGACTCCATCCTCCCAATCTAACCACCTCTACAAGGTCCCACCTCCATATACCATCACACTGGGGGTAAGGGCTGCAATATATGAATTTGAAGGGGGCACAGGCATTGAGTCCAGAGCAAGTCATCATTTAGTCCTTCCTCTTGGACCATGACAATATTCCCCCCACTAACTCACCATGCTCCTACTGACATCCAGCCCTTCCACACACATAACTTTTTGTCCCTGAAGCCTTCCAGCTCCTCCCAGGAAGCTGAGTCTCACACAGGCCTCAGGTTAGAGTTCACTTTTTCTAGAGAGCTCAAGAATGGTCCCTCAAGAATACATCAGTACCTCTCTATGGGCACACACTGCACCCTGCATATAATTTACCAAACCCCTTATCACACTGCACTGTGAACACCTGTCTACAAATCATTTCCTTTTAATAGAGGGCAAGAACCCTGGTCCACAACAATAAATGTTCAACAAAAATTTGATGAATGAATGGGTAGCAGTTGGCAGTCAGTACACTTGGAAATCTAAGCATCTAATTGCTTTAATATGTATGCCTCTGGAGTGAAATAAGTCAGAAAGAGAAAAACAAATATTATATACTAATCATATGCATATGGAATNATGGGTTCCCAGCCCAAGACTGAGGCTGGGTCACATTGGATCCTAGCCACAAGACCAGTGGTCAGTGACAGGGACCCTAGCCTTCAGCTTTGCAGAAAATAATTTATACAAAGATGGAAAGTAGTGAAGCAAGTAAAGTATTTGTTAAGAGGATAAAAGTGCAGTACATGTGAATAGATACCCATGTAGACTCAGAGGGAAAGTCCCTGAGTCTCACCCTCATGGCATTTAAATTACTTTTATGGGCTATTTCTTCTGGGTTCCATTTGGCCAGTCATTCTGACTTGTTCTGGTTCACAGGCCATATTTGGTATATCTCAGGAACCGCCCACGTGTGTACACACATCTCTTAGCCAAGATGAATCCTACTGAAAAGGCCTGAGGGTAGAACATCCTTAACATGACTCTCCTTTGGCCTCCAGGGGACCTTTTCTGCACATGTGTGGTCAGGGAGGTCTCCTGACTTAGGGAATGAGAAGTATGTGGTCTGTGCAGGGTCCAGCCTCCTCCCTTAATTGCCCTGCAATTCTTGTCTGGGAGTTTCGGTCAATAGAGAATGAATCTCCTATTGCTTTACCCTAGAGAAGGGGGGTGGGGGGTAGGGGGTGGCATCTGCCTCCTGCCTCGATTTGACTCAGAGGGAGTGTCAATGACAGGGAAGAGAAGAGGTCTGCAATCTCATCCTGGAGTTTTCCAACACTGGCTGGCCAGCCTGGGAAGCATACATGGAACCAGCAGAGGAGACCAGGGAGGAGAGGCCAAGGTGGGAGGAAATCCAGAGAGTGTGATCTTGGACTCAGAGGAGGGGAGCCTGAGGGAGCAGGCTGGGCTCAGCAGGGTTAGAGGGAGCTGAGGGTTCCAGCAAGATGCAGGTGCTGGGCAGGTGGGTCTTGCGTGCCTCCACCAGGATGATCAGAACAGTGGCCAGGTGAGGGAGAACAGGAGCTGAGGAAGCGCAGTGGGAAGGCTGCTCTTTGGAGAGGTAATAATATTAAGGAAAAATAGAGGAAGGGACCATACTGAGAAAGGAGGGAAGTCCAGTGAGCTGTCTTTGAGTGGAGAGTGAGGGCTGTCTCTTATACACATCTCCGTATCCGACTCTTAGCAACCCCATGGACTGCAGCCTACGAGGCTCCTCCATCCATGGGATTTTCCAGGCAAGAGTACTGGAGTGGGGCGCCATTGCCTTCTCCGCCTACACGTCATACATGCGTGCAAAAAGGAAAAGACAGCAGACAGGGTTTCTTAGTCTCAGCACTACTGACTCTATATAAGGTATATCAGCATTCCTGGCCTCCACCCACTGGACACACTAGCAGAGGGCCCACACCCCAACCACACCCTCTGCCCCTGCAGGTCGTGACAACCAAAAACATCTCCAGACATTACCAGATGTCCCTTGAGGGGCAATATTGCCCCTGTCCCAGTCCAGAAACACAGCTTTCAAAGGTCTTCTCACATTTCACCATTAGGTTTGAATTTTGCTCTGAGCTTTCTGTACACACCAATTAGGGTTTAGGGTTACAAACCACAGAAACTGTTTCAGGCTAAACTTATCACAAAAGTCACAACAAAAGAGAGATATCCGGCTTCTAACAGAATCAATGAGAAGGCTGAGAAAAGCAGGCTTAGAGAATAGGCATGAACCAAGGAGAGATGTGGGAAGCCAGGGCCCAAGAAAGTTTCCAAGAACAACCTGGCAAGGGTACTGGCTAGAAGCTTCTTTCCTTGCCCACCAGAGACAGCCCCACATCAGTCCCACTTCTTTGTGAAAACTGTTCCTGATCAAGGTCACTGGTAGAGCATCGTATCCACGAGGCTCAAGTCACAAAGCAGCTGGGGTGGGCAGGGGGCGGGATCTGGATTTTGGGACTTTCTAGAGTGGTAAATGGGACCAGAGTCTCACTGACACTCACAGTTAATGGATTTTCCAGATGTAGGAAGGAGATTCAGATGCTGGGCAGCCTAAAAATATTTGCAAATGTTGTTGTTTAGTCACTAAATTGTGTCCAGCTCTTTGCGACCCCATGGACTGCAGCATGCCAGGCTTCCCAGTCCTTCACCATCTCCCAGAGTTTGCTCAAATTCTTATCCACTGAATCAGTGATGCTATCTAAACATCTTATCCTCTGCTGTCCCCTTCTCCTTTTGCACGAACATTGAGATGTAAAAAATAATCAGTATGCATTTATCACATTAAGCAAACACTTTCAAAGCCAATTATTATTATTATTATTTTTTGGCATGAAGGCTAGTTTATGATTTTTACATCTATTTTCTTTTTAATTTGACTTGAATGTGAGTTTTCTATTGCTGTGCAGCAAATCGCCTCATACCATTTATTCTCTCACATCTCTGCAGGTGACAAGTCTGGGTGTGCTGGAGAGCATTCTACTAAGGACCTCTCACTGTTGCAAAGTGTCACTCAAGCTGGATCTTTATCTGGAAGCTTAGGGGAAGATTTTGTTTCCAGGTTCATCCAGTATTTTGGCACATTCATTTCCTTGAAGCTATAAGACTGAAGTCCAACTTCTGTGCTGGCTGTCAGCTAAAGATGCCCACATTCCCTGACAATGGCTGCCCCACCCCTAACCCAGCAATAGCATGCTGTTTTCTCAATCTTGGCATCACTGTGACTTTTCCCCCTGCCACCAGCCAGGAAAAACTCTCTGTGGTTTTTTTTTTCTTAATTTTATTTTTGGCTGTACTACAAGACTTGTGGGATATTAGTTCCTTGACCAGGGATCAAACTCACGTCCCCTGCATTGGAAGCTTGGAATCCTAACCACTGGACTGGACTGCCAGTCTCCTTGAGAATTCCATGGACAGAGGAGCCTGGCGGGCTACAGTCCAGGGAGTTGCAAAGAGTCGGACACGACTGAACACGCACACCCACACACTCACCACCCAGATAATAGTTCTTTTCATTAACTCAGAGTCAACTGATTAGTAACCTTAATTACATCTGCAAAATCCCTTTATCCATGTAATACAACATAATCATGGCTGTGGTGTTTCATCATATCTTGAAGGACCATTTTAGAATTCGGTCCCACCATATCTTATGAAATTGTTAATCATCTGGCTCTAAATTATCTAGCCTTGTCTTTTTCAGCTCAGGCTGCTGTAACAAATACAGCAGACTGGGTGGTTTAAAGGACAGATGTATATTTCTTACCATTCTGCAGGCTCAGAGTCTAAGATCAAGGCCCCAGCAGGCTCAATTCCTACGCGAGAGACATCCTTTCCCTCACATCGCTGCTTTATATAGGCATTGACCCCATCAAGAGGACTCCATCCTCCCAATCTAACCACCTCTACAAGGTCCCACCTCCATATACCATCACACTGGGGGTAAGGGCTGCAATATATGAATTTGAAGGGGGCACAGGCATTGAGTCCAGAGCAAGTCATCATTTAGTCCTTCCTCTTGGACCATGACAATATTCCCCCCACTAACTCACCATGCTCCTACTGACATCCAGCCCTTCCACACACATAACTTTTTGTCCCTGAAGCCTTCCAGCTCCTCCCAGGAAGCTGAGTCTCACACAGGCCTCAGGTTAGAGTTCACTTTTTCTAGAGAGCTCAAGAATGGTCCCTCAAGAATACATCAGTACCTCTCTATGGGCACACACTGCACCCTGCATATAATTTACCAAACCCCTTATCACACTGCACTGTGAACACCTGTCTACAAATCATTTCCTTTTAATAGAGGGCAAGAACCCTGGTCCACAACAATAAATGTTCAACAAAAATTTGATGAATGAATGGGTAGCAGTTGGCAGTCAGTACACTTGGAAATCTAAGCATCTAATTGCTTTAATATGTATGCCTCTGGAGTGAAATAAGTCAGAAAGAGAAAAACAAATATTATATACTAATCATATGCATATGGAATCTAGAAAATAGTACTGATGACCCTACTATAGGGAAGAAATGGAGGTGCGGATGTAGAGAACAGACTTGTAGACACAGCAGGGAAGGAGATGGTAGGAAGAATTGCAAAAGTAGCTTTGACATATATACACCATCATGTGTAAGACATTCAGTCGTGAATGTTTAGTTAGTCATTCAGTTGTGTCCGATGCTTTGCGACCCCTTGGACTGTAGCTCACCAGGCTCCTCTGTCCATAGAATTTCTCCAGGCAAGAATACTAGAGTGGGTAGCCATTCCCTTCTCCAGGAGATTTTCCCAACCAAGGGATCAAACCCAGGTCTCCAGCATTGCAGGCGGATTCTTTAGACCAGCTAGACCTAAACGTTGACGATATTGACTCCAGTTTACCTCACCACCAACCCATCAGAAGAATGTCTATGAGCTGATCATGCCCTCTTTTACTATAAAACTTGTCACTGTCTTCCCCAAGTTGGGACAGTTGGTTTTGAGGGCATTAACCTGCTATAGCCCCCTTTGCCTGGCAAAGCAATAAAGCTCTCCTTTTCTACTTCACCCAAAACTCTGTCTCTGAGATTTGGTTCAACAATGGTGTTCAAAGAAGCTGAGCGTTGGGTATTATGGGTAGCATTCTTTCCTTTGGATAAAGCTTCTGTCCTAATTCATGTGATTCCACTGAGACTGTATCAGTCACCATCTGTGACCCTCAAGGCTGCAGGGCCATAAGAATGAACCACAATTCAGATGTGGCCCATCAGAACTCCCTCTCCCTCCACCACCCCTACCCTCTGCAACATGGATTTACCCAAGGCATGGGCCTGTGTCACAAGCAGACCAGTCAGAGGACTTTGAATGAAGGAACAGAAGCTCAAAAGATGCTTTCTCCTTCTGCAGGTACAACTCCCAGGGTCCATGGCCTCTGTCCACTGACAGACAACTTGACTCAATGGAAGAAAATAAGGTTGTCTAGTCTTGGCTGGTAAGGTCTTTAAGATAAAATGAAGTTGTTAGGGTGGGCCCTGACCCTAACTGGGTGTCCTTATAAGACATCAGGATAGAGGGGGAACCACTTGAGGACACAGGGAGAAGGTAGTTGTCTACACAGAGGTTCCCAACCTCCAAAATCTGATGTCTGATGATCTGATATGAAGCTGATGTAATAATAATAGGAATAAAGTGCATGACAATGTACTTGAATCATCCCAAAGCCATCCCCCTCCCCTGCTCCCTCCTGCCTCTGCCCACCCATCAGTCTCCGCTCAACCCCAGCACCAAGTCCATGGAAAACCCATCTTCCATGAAACCAGTTCCTGGTGCCAAAATGGTCAGGGCCTGCAGGAAGCCAAGAAGCTTTAGAGGGAACCAGCACTGCCAACAATACCTTGATCTAGGACTTTGATCCCCTTGATCTAGGATCTAGGTGATCTAGGTCACCTCCAGGGCTGACCACAAATAAATGCCTGTAGTTTAAGTCTCCTGCTCTATGGTATTTTGTTACAGCAGCAGGAGCAGACTAGTACATGTGAAAAGAGGTATTTTGATCTTGGGTGGCCTCAGCCTGCAACAACCTGGAATAGGGCATGGGTTCCCAGCCCAAGACTGAGGCTGGGTCACATTGGATCCTAGCCACAAGACCAGTGGTCAGTGACAGGGACCCTAGCCTTCAGCTTTGCAGAAAATAATTTATACAAAGATGGAAAGTAGTGAAGCAAGTAAAGTATTTGTTAAGAGGAGAAAAGTGCAGTACATGTGAATAGATACCCATGTAGACTCAGAGGGAAAGTCCCTGAGTCTCACCCTCATGGCATTTAAATTACTTTTATGGGCTATTTCTTCTGGGTTCCATTTGGCCAGTCATTCTGACTTGTTCTGGTTCACAGGCCATATTTGGTATATCTCAGGAACCGCCCACGTGTGTACACACATCTCTTAGCCAAGATGAATCCTACTGAAAAGGCCTGCGGGTAGAACATCCTTAACATGACTCTCCTTTGGCCTCCAGGGGACCTTTTCTGCACATGTGTGGTCAGGGAGGTCTCCTGACTTAGGGAATGAGAAGTATGTGGTCTGTGCAGGGTCCAGCCTCCTCCCTTAATTGCCCTGCAATTCTTGTCTGGGAGTTTCGGTCAATAGAGAATGAATCTCCTATTGCTTTACCCTAGAGAAGGGGGGTGGGGGGTAGGGGGTGGCATCTGCCTCCTGCCTCGATTTGACTCAGAGGGAGTGTCAATGACAGGGAAGAGAAGAGGTCTGCAATCTCATCCTGGAGTTTTCCAACACTGGCTGGCCAGCCTGGGAAGCATACATGGAACCAGCAGAGGAGCCCAGGGAGGAGAGGCCAAGGTGGGAGGAAATCCAGAGAGTGTGATCTTGGACTCAGAGGAGGGGAGCCTGAGGGAGCAGGCTGGGCTCAGCAGGGTTAGAGGGAGCTGAGGGTTCCAGCAAGATGCAGGTGCTGGGCAGGTGGGTCTTGCGTGCCTCCACCAGGATGATCAGAACAGTGGCCAGGTGAGGGAGAACAGGAGCTGAGGAAGCGCAGTGGGAAGGCTGCTCTTTGGAGAGGTAATAATATTAAGGAAAAATAGAGGAAGGGACCATACTGAGAAAGGAGGGAAGTCCAGTGAGCTGTCTTTGAGTGGAGAGTGAGGGTACGTTTGTGTGTCATGGGAATGTTCTAGAAGGGAGGCATGGCTGGCACTGCAGATGGGGGAAGTGACAGTAGTGGGAGTGGAGTCTGTGAAGGGAGCATCAGGAGGGGCAGGTCAGGCCTTTCGGGGGACCAAGGACAGTCCCATCTCATCACTGGAGGGAGGGAAATTCTTGACTGTGGTCACCCATCCTTCTGAAACCAAGCAGGACACTGTGGGGCTCCTGGGCATGGAAGCCTTCCTGTGTCACCCATTCCTTATTTGCGGAACAGACCCCAGCCTATATGACCTTCCTTGTGTCCCAAAAGTGAAAGTAAAAGCTGGTCACTCAGTCATGCCCAACTCTTTGGGACCCCATGAACTGTAACTGCCAGTCTCCTTTGTCCATGGAATTCTCCAGGCAGGAATACTGGAATGGGTTGCCATGTCCTTCTCCAGGGGATCTTCACACCCAAGGGATCAAACTCAGGTCTCCCAGATTCCAGGCAGGTTCTTTACCATTTGAGAAACCCTTACCAAATGGAGGCGACCACTTGGGGCCAGATTAAAGGAGTGCAGGCCCTGCCACATACCCTGAACCTATCAACCCCATCCTTGAAACATTGCTATAAACTTATCACCAAATCCTCCCATGTGAGACACACAGTTTTGAGGACACAAGCCCTCTGTGTTCCCCTTTTCCTGGCAAAGCAATAAAGCTCTTCCTTTCTACTTCACCCAAAATTCTTGTCTCTGTGATTTGATTCAGCACCAAGGCGGGCTTCCCTGGTAGCTCAGTTAGTTAAGAATCCACCTGCAATGCAGGAGACCCTGGTTCAATTCCTGGGTCAGGAAGATCCCCTGGAGAAGGGATGGGCTACCCACTCCAGTATTCCTGACTTCCCTGGTGGCGCAGATGGNTGGTAGCTCAGTTAGTTAAGAATCCACCTGCAATGCAGGAGACCCTGGTTCAATTCCTGGGTCAGGAAGATCCCCTGGAGAAGGGATGGGCTACCCACTCCAGTATTCCTGACTTCCCTGGTGGCGCAGATGGTAAAGAATCCACCTGCAATTTGGGAAACCTGGGTTCAATCCCTGGGTTAGGAAGATTCCCTGGAGGGGGGAATGGCAACCCACTCCAGTATTCCTGCTTGGAGAATCACCGCAGACAGCGGAGCCTGGCTGGCTACAGCCCATGGGGTTGCTGAGTCGAACATAACTGAGAGACTAAGCACAGCACAGAGGCATTGAAGCTGTCGCATTCTCTGCCTGTCTCTAGGCTTCCACACCCCCTGACACACAGCCTGCACCCCTGCCGGATTCCTCCAACTTCTTTTTTTGCCCTTATTTGCATTTCTTTTTGCAGTATTCATTCCCAGGCCATAAGTTTCTGTTCCTTCAGTTTCTTCTGGGCTATCTTTTTCTTCTGCGCCACCTCCTCTTCTGGTTTAGAAACAATCTGGTTTTTTTTTTCAGTAAGGATCATCTCACTGTGGCAGGGAGAGCCCATGTATGGGTTGATCCGACCATGAGCTCTGTATGTCCTGCACCACATCTTGGGGGCTTTGTTCACCGGATGTGCTCAATGACCAGAGAATCTACATCTAAGCCCTTAAGTTCAGCACTACTCTCTGCATTTCTGAGCATGTGCAGTAAAAATTCAGCACTCTTTTTGGGCTGCCAACCCTGCATCCAGCCCCACTACTTGGCCTGTACACACCTCCCAACTCTGCCATTGTAATGACGGAATGGCACATGTTGCTTCTTAAAGGTGACATCCTTCAGATACATGGCGGCTTTTTGGATATGCATACCCTTAATGGCCTGGGAAGCTTCACAAATGTTCTCAAAGTAAATACAAAGATCTGAACCTCTTGAGTTCCATGACTCTGTGGGGTTTTCTGGGTCAAGCACACCATCTTTAGAAGTCATGTTTAGAAGTCACAGGTTGCTTACCAGAAAAACTCCCTCCAACTTCTATCTCAAGTCTGAGATGGGCTGAGGTTGCTGTCTGCAGGAAGCATGGGTGGATGGTGACCTGCAGGTCTGCAGTACCACAGGAATTGTGGCAAATACACACTCAAGTCAAAGTAAAATACGTCTGTTTTGATCATTTTATTTCCATGTAAATGACACTTTGAAAGGTCAAGGNTATCTCAAGTCTGAGATGGGCTGAGGTTGCTGTCTGCAGGAAGCATGGGTGGATGGTGACCTGCAGGTCTGCAGTACCACAGGAATTGTGGCAAATACACACTCAAGTCAAAGTAAAATACGTCTGTTTTGATCATTTTATTTCCATGTAAATGACACTTTGAAAGGTCAAGGATTCAAGCTTTAGCTCAGAGATGAGTCACCAGGAAAATTCTAAACGTACAGTTGTAAAGGTACAGTTTGCAAGGCTTGAGTTCTTAAACTTAAATGGTAGTTTTAAAAAATAGGAATATACCTGAGAGAAAGAAAATCACAAAGGGTGCCTGCCCCAAAAGCCCTGGGCTTATGAGTCCCAACAAGAGACCTCATCTCTTGCCTCTCGCCAAACACTGTGCCCTCAGGACCCCACAAGAGTTAAGCCCCATGTCTTTGCTTCCAAACCTCAAGGGAAAAAAGGAATCCCCATCTCTTTCAATGATAAGCATGTCAAGGTTGTTCAGCTTATTTTTCTAAACATATAAAATCAAAGTTGAATTTTTAAAGTATTTTCCCCAAACAAAAAAAAAAAAAAAAAAAATATCAGTGTGGGGAGCGGGGGGAGATTGCCCAGTTTAAGTCTTACATTGCTGAGTTTCCAGAACACAAGTTTATCACATCATCAACAACTGAGAACAAACCAAATTAAGTGAACTCTGCTATCATAATNAAAAAAAAAAAAAAAAGAAAATATCAGTGTGGGGAGCGGGGGGAGATTGCCCAGTTTAAGTCTTACATTGCTGAGTTTCCAGAACACAAGTTTATCACATCATCAACAACTGAGAACAAACCAAATTAAGTGAACTCTGCTATCATAATAGCTTAATTTTATTAAAGATAAATATCATTAATATATCATAAATAAATACATACGCCTACTTCCAAAATATGATGACGTAAGAGTCCAATAAATTCTCCTAAAATACAGGGAGACAACATTTTCAGTTTATCAGTCAGTAGTATAGAGTTTTATTTTTACTTCTTGTCTTTTAGGTCCCCAGCCTCCAAGATCTAATGCCTGATCTGAGGTGGAGCTGATGTAGTAGTAATAGAAATAAAGTGCATGATAAATGTAATGTGCTTGAATCATCCCCAAACCATCCCCTCCCCCACCACAGGTCTATGGAAAAATTGTCTTCCAGGAAACCAGCCCTTGGTACCAAAGAAGCTGGGGACCTCTGAAACAAGCAAATTTTGTCCATGAAGTGTTCTCAATTGGCATTAAATAATTTCCAGGCATGCTGGATTTTTCTTGATGTCTTATTTGACCAGGCGGAAAACAGATCAATCCCCACCCCCAACCCTTACCATCTGACATTTTCCAGAGCATAATTTAACAAATTAGCATAGTTTATTTAACAATTTAGCATAAATAAATTTAACAATTTAGCATAGTTTATTTCTAACACACCTCACCACTTCTTTGGTTTCTTCCTCTCTCTTTTTAATATTTATCTATTTGGCTGTACCGGGTCTTAGTTGCAGCAAGACAGATCTAATTACCTGATGGGGATCAAACCCCCACCTCCTGCAGTGGAAGCACAGAGTCTTAGCCACTGAACTACAAGGGAATTCCCGGTTTGCCTCTTTGTTTGGAGACTCAAGACCTTGCACAGCCTCCCCCACAGCATGTGTGGCAGGATCTCTGGGCCAGGCTGGGTAAAGGCCGCCCCAGCCACTCAGACTCTGCCTGCATCGGGTAAAGGCCGCCCCAGCCACCCGAACTCTGTGTACTCAACCAGAGTACACAGGCAATGTGACAAACAGATACGGCAAAACAGCATGCCTCCAAAAACTACATTTGGCTATGGAATTCATTTTTCTACTTTTGCTTAAGGCTGACTATGACTGATAAGAGAAGAAGTGGGTTTTTTAATTAATTAAAAACTCATATTTCAGTCTGTCTCTGTTCCAATCGGCAGGCACTGGGACATACCCTGCTTCCTGGTCCCCTCGGCTCGTCCAGCCTTCACAGTTCTTTAACCCATATGAGAGCAAGGTGGCTTCACTGCTCAGTTTCTGATCTGAGAGCAAAGAGTTCTTCCCTCATAGTCATACTTAAAAAGCAGCAAAATAAAGGAACTCAGGTTTCTAACTTCCCACAAGCTACAAATCCTCCCATCAAATTCAAAACAGGATGTCAGTACAATTCATCTCCCAGACACATCATTGGGAGTTTATTTCTAACACACCTCCACCCAAGCTCACATACAGACTTCTAGATCATACAGAACCAAACAAATAAAAATATGTGTTAACAACAATCTAAAAAAGAGGCTTCAAGAATAGTGTTTGAAGGGACCTGCAGTTCACTTCATCTTTTTTCTCCAGTCCACCATTCTGCCCAAATATTTAACCCCAAACCTAACTGACAAAGTATCTCCTCCCTACCAGGCAGGGGGCTGAGCAGAGAGAAGGGATGCCTGCAAGAAGTTGACCACACCTGGGAAATTGCTAAAATGTCCGTCTTGATATGACAAATACTGAAATTAATTCTTAAAAGAGAGAGAGAGAGAAGACAAATACTTCCCAGTGGGAGATGTGAAGGAGAGGTAAGCATTTCATCTATTTTTAAAATCAAGAGGAACAGTAGCTATTGTATCAAAGCGGGCTTGTTAATTACTTAATCTCTGGTAAAGCCATAGACTTCTGCCTGGAGAGCCCATGAGAACTGCCCAAACCTGGGCTCTTCCCTTTAGCCCATGTATCAGGGCTCAGAGGCACAGACCACTGTAAATAGTAGTGTGTGCACACTACTTCTTGCTTCTGAGAAATGCATCCCAATTCAAGATGCTGTTTGATCTCTTTCACTTTCTTTCACTTTTTCTAAATATCCTGCTTGAAAAGTGGAGTCCGGAAAATCTCTGAACAAGGCGACTCTAGACCATTCCTACAGCCTCGATTCCCACCACACCCAGTGCAGCACGTACCTGCTCTGTCACAGAGGACAAAGGGACCTCTCAGACTCTCACTGACACCCCTGGAACTGAGAACACTGGAGCCTCCTGCTGTTTACATCCCACGTGAGCAAACTTCACCTTGCTCCTCTTACTGCCCTTCACAGACTCGAGGAGGTCAAGTAACACACAGAAACTGGCCACCACTGAGCACCTCTGCTTACAGCCTCGGATCACCCACACAGGCACACACACACATACACACACATGCTGATAGAAGCCAATGCCTGTAGTGTTGAATCCACACTATTTTGAGGGATAGCTTTTTTGGCAAGATTTTTGGGTAAACAGAGGTGGAAAGTGGGCTGGGCTTGCCTGGAGGGGTTCATGTTCTGAAGCCAGACACTTGTTCAAACCATCAGATGGAGAGCTGAGTGAGCTCAAGACAGGGCCAGCCAGGACAGGACAGGTCGGAGGACCCAGCTAAAGAGGAGGCTCCTGGAACACCACCGATGACAAAGGGCTGGATCCCAGAGGGTCACACAGGCCAAGGAAGGAACAGAGATGTTGTCGACACTTGGGAAAGAAATGATGGCAAGTGGAACAAAAACAAGATGGCAGACCCCTTGGACAGCTGGGCAGAGGGCAGAGCTGAGCTTCCTGAGAGACTCAGGAGGTTTGCCAGTCCCTAAGCACCATGGGAGGGCTCACCTACCACGCGCTGGTGAAAGGTGAGGCACTGAAGGCAGAGAGGTGGGGGAGGGGTGGTCTCTTCACATCTGAACCTCCTGTCAAGTCAACAAGTCACTCTGAACCTCAACTCAAAACCAGGGGTTGTTTATAATAAGAATGGCTGCTGTGAGGAATCGAGACAGCAGGTGTGGAAAAGGTTTGTGGCATCTATCAACAGAGATGGCACTGAAGAAACACTGCTTCTTTCAGTTGCCAAGGGAACAGACACCCCCTCTATCCTCTTGACATCGTGTGTTTGCCCAGCTATCACCCTGTTTGCAGAATCCATGGCCATGAACCTCAGCTTGACCCTCATTCCTGGTGTCTTGTAAAAACCACTGACCATAGTTGCCCAGAGTGAATAAACAGATGAATGAACAGGTGACATGAGCTTTCTGACGCTGGTTTCTGCTCTTGGAGATGCTGCTAATTGAAGGACTTGGCAAAGTCACTCCACTTTCCTGAGTCTTGGTTTTCTTATCTGGAAAAAGGAGGCTATTTTTTAGACTGCAGATAACCTCAAAGGCACCTCCACTCCATTTGTTTATCACCTGTTTAGGATATCATACCTTCTGAATGAACTGAGTCAAAAACACTGTACTCTGCAATGCTGAAGAACACAATGGATAGAAGAACTTCTTCAGGAATGCCAGGGAACATCAGAAGGACAGAAAGGAGCCAGAGCTGAACAAAGTCTTAACGACTCACCCCAAAGATGTCTTGAGTGGCCCGCAGATCATTATAAAATGCACCAAAATCCCAAGTCCAGACACTGACCTCCAGCAGAACCATTCAAGTTACCGATCAATTCACACACATCATCTTGACTAACACAATAACCCTGTGAGGTGAGAACAACTATTGTCGCATTTTTCAGATGGAAAAAAAAAAAGGAAGTCAAGATAAGTGACTTGCTTCTTGAGTGAGAGAGGGATGTAAAATTCAAACCCAGGCAGCCCCACCCCTAGAGTAGCCACATTCAAGAGGATCCAAGAACTCCTATGAAAATTAATTTGTTTTGTTTTAAAAGTGCATGTTAGCACTTTATGCCAACCTTCAGGGATCAGTGGAACATTGCTATGGTGCCCAGCAGGAGTTAGGGTCACCAGGCTGATCTCTGAAACAGCCGGAAGCTCATGGATAGGAGGACAGAATTCCCTGGGGGAAATTGTTCAGCTTCCCTGAGTCTTGGAGTTTCCTAATCAGATCATCTTTTCAAAAAAAAATTTACTCTCTTCACAGCAAAATGGATAGATTTAGAGACTATTACACTAAGTGCAGGAAGTCGGAGAAAGAAAATATCACATGATATCACTTATATGTGGAATCTAAAAAAAAAAAAAAAA
>SJYX01006086.1:196719-219953 GCA_006410675.1 Oreotragus oreotragus | reverse complement strand
AAAGGGGAAGGTGGGGGGGTGAGGGGGCGGGTAAATTAGAGTTTGGGATTACCAGACACACACCAGCATAAATAAAATAAACAACAAGGACATACTGTATAGTACAGGGAACTATAGTCAACATTTCGTATTAACCTATGATGGAAAAGAATCTGAAAAAGAAAACACACACACACACACACACACATATATCACTTTGCTTTATACCTGAAACTAACACACATAGTAAATCAATTATACTCCAGTAAAATTTTTTTAAATTACTCTGGCTATAAAGTGGAAGAGAGGCTGGAAACCACCGTGATTAGATCTGTGAGATCAGTTAGAAACATGCTGTGCAAGGCCAGCTGACCCAAGATGGTGGCCTGCACTGAGGCTGCAACGATGGACGTGGAGAGATGGTGTCAAAACCACAGGGATCGGCGACCAACAGGCATGGCAGGGCAGCAGAGAGCAGGGGGAAGTCACAGCGCTGAAAGAGCAGATGGTCGGTGACAAACAACATTCCCTACAACTGGAAACTCTGGGAGAAGACAGGGCTCAGGGGCAGGAGACAGAGGAACGTGTTTTGATGTGCCTTTTGGATGCATCTGGGGAATGTCTGGGAGCAGGTGCTACTGGGAGCTCCAGGAGAGGAGGTCTGGTGAGTTTTGTTGGTCTGGAGTTTTCCTTCCTCCCTTTTTTATAGAGTGCTCTGTCACTGCAATGGTGCTTTAAGACAACAGGAAGTACATAAGAAGGAAAAAGTCAGTACACAATTGTGGGTATAGCATCAGACTGAGGGTCAGCACCCCTCTGAGTGCTGCCCTGAAGCTCTAATTCTACAAATCTTGATTTTCACACATAAACTAAAGGGATGAGCTCTAAAACCTCTTGAAGTTTGGAAGCACAGCAATTCTACCTTCATCTGAAACTGCCTTTGTACCTTCTGTTCCAGCTGTCACCATTTTTAGAAATGAGGTCTATTTCCTGACAACTTGGTTTATTGTTGTCATTCTCCTAGGAGTAAAAATCAGATGCAGTTGAGAAAAAGAAGTAAATTTCCATAATCATGAAAACAGGAGGACCTCCCTGGTGGCTCAGTAGGTAAGAATCTGCCTACAACACAGGAAACCCAGTTTCAGTCCCTAGATCAGGAAGATCCCCTGGAGAAAGGAATGGTTACCCATTCTAGGATTCTTGCCTGGAAAACCCATTGGACAGAGGAGCCTAGTGGGCTACAGTCCATGGGGTCGCAAGAGTCAGACATGACTTAGCAACTAAACCAGCAACAGAAGGAGGTTGTAGATGAAATAAGATGGGGTTGGGGGATGTGGGCAGGCACACAGAGTGCATTACAGAATTCTATTTACTTCTCAATGCGAGAGATTTCCTGTTCCTTAAAAGGAGAGGGCATGAAGTCACGAAGCACTGCTATACAGCATTTCTAGGTCTTCAGGTCCCAGTTTTCAGTAAAAACAGGATTTCAGCATCAATGATACTGGAACTACATGTTAGATCCATAGTGTTGGCTACATTTTAGAACTCCTTCACCTTTTAGTTGAGGCTCCCTGCTTCCCCTTTAAAATCACCTTAAAATGGCCACAAAGGTCATCACGTGTCCATTCAGCAAATATTTATTGAGTATAGACTGTGTACCAGGAACTGGGCTTGGAATGTAAGGTATATCAGTGGCGAAAACAAAGAACCATTCTTGCACAAAGCTTTTGTTCAACTGGAACAAACTAAACAATAACCAAAATAGATGCATGATAGTAAGTAAATATGCTATACTCTGTTAGAAATTGATCAGTGCAATGAAACAATATAACAAGGCAAGGGGGCACAGGTGGGATGAGTTACAATTCCATAGAAAGTGGTCAGGATGAGGCTCTTAAAGAAGGGATGATGTTTGGCCAAAGATATTAAAGAAGCAAAGAAATGGGCCATGAGACTGTCCAAGGAAAGGGTGACCCTGGCAGAGGCCCTGAGGTCATTAGAGTGTGCCTGGGACATCCCAGGAAGAGCAAGAAGGCCAGTGAAGCTGGAATAGTACTCCCTTGCAGGGAGGCCAGAGTAGGTGAGGGGAGGGCAGGAAAGGAGGAAGTAAGGAGATAACATAAGCAGACAATGATTTAAAAGATGGGACATCATTGGAGTGTTTCCTCAGAGATGGGTTTAGAGCAGAGAAGTGAGATGCTCTGGTCCACATTTTCAAAGGAGCAGTCTGGATGCTGCTTAGGAAACAGATGAAGAGGATGCAACGATGGAGTCCAAGAGCCCAGGTAGAAGCTACTGCAGGGGCACAAGTCCCAGATGATGGGGGCTTGGGGCCGGGGCAGGTGGAGGCAGCAACCGGCTTCTGGATATAAAACAAAGGCAGAGCTGATGCACTGGCTGAGAGAGAGGAATCACAGATGCTTTCAAAGTGTCTGACTTGAGCCTCTTGATGAAGGTGAAAGAGGAGAGTGGAAAAGCTGGCTTAAAACTCAACATTCAAAAAATGAAGATCACGTCATCTTCATGGTAAATAGATGGGGAAACAATGGAAACAGTGACAGACTTTATTTTCTTGGGCTCCAGAATCACTGCAGATGGTGACTGCAGCCATTAAATTAAAAGACGCTTGCTCCTTGGAAGAAAAGCTATGACAAACCTAGACAACATATTAGAAAGCAGAGACATCACTTTGCCAACAAAGGTCCATCTAGTCAAAGCTATGCTTTTTCCAGTAGTCATGTATGGATGTGAGAGATGGACCATAATGAAAGATGAGCACTGAAGGACTGATGCTTTCCAATTGTGGTGCTGAAGAAGAGTCTTGAGAGTACCTTGAACTGCAAGGAGATCAAACCAGTCAATCCTAAAAGAAATCAGTCCTGAATATTCATTGGAAGGACTGATGCTGAAGCTGAAGCTCCAATACTTTGGCCACCTGATGGGAAGAGCTGACTCATTGGAAAAGACTCTGATGCTGGGAAAGATTGAGGGCAGGAGGAGAAGGGGANAGATGAGCACTGAAGGACTGATGCTTTCCAATTGTGGTGCTGAAGAAGAGTCTTGAGAGTACCTTGAACTGCAAGGAGATCAAACTAGTCAATCCTAAAAGAAATCAGTCCTGAATATTCATTGGAAGGACTGATGCTGAAGCTGAAGCTCCAATACTTTGGCCACCTGATGGGAAGAGCTGACTCATTGGAAAAGACTCTGATGCTGGGAAAGATTGAGGGCAGGAGGAGAAGCAGGGCAGGGATGAGATGGTTGGATGGCATTGCTGACTCAATGGACACAAGTTTAAGCAAACTCCAGGAGATAGTGAAGGCTAGAGAAGCCTGGAATGCTGCAGTCCAGGGGGTCGCAAGGAGTTGGGCACAACTTAGTGACTGAACAACAGCAAAGACGGAAGGATGGAAGGGTCATTACCTGGGGAAGTGAAGGCTGCAGGCAGTGTGGATCAGGAGGTGGGGGAGACAGCTCAGGACAAATTCAGTTGCATATTTGCTCACTTTGTGATGTCAAGTAGGCCATGAAATTTATGAGGCTGGAGAGCAAGCGAGAGCTTCAGGCTAGAGATAAATGGGCACCCTCGGCACAAGAGGATATTTTAATCCGTGGGGTTGGATGAGACCACCGAAGTACAATGAGGGGAAATAAATGAGGCCAAGGCAGAGTGAGGAGATGGAACAAGCAAAGGAGGGACAAGCAAGAAGAGAGTCCAGAGCGTCCAGTGCCCCAGAAGCAGGCAAGACCAGCAGTGCAGGCAGCAGAATGAGGACAGAGACCTGACCTTGGAACCCACATCTCAGGCCATCAGTGACTTCAAAGAGAACCATCTTGTGGAGCCAGGCACCAGAGTCCGATTAGAGGGGATTTCAGATGAAGAGGAAACGAATTTAGGAGGACAAATATGGAAAACTGTCTCCTGCAGAAGAGCCAAAGGAGCAGACATGGGGCAGTGAAGGCAATGGGCTTAATGATGGTTTGGAAGATCAGAAACCACAGCCTCTCTGGGTGTGTGGGAGCTGAGGGCAGAAGGGGAAAACACAGCAAGGATGAAAGTACAACCTGAGCAAGGGGCTTGCTCTGCAGAGGTTAGAAGAGCAGGAAATCAAGCCCCAGAGTGGAGAGGCTGGCCCTATGGGAGCCCCTCTTGTTCCTCTGTGCAGTCTCCAGCCCAGCAGTGGACTTGGGGTTCATGTCCTAAGGGGAGGGGGTGTGTGGTATGGGAAGTCTGTGGAAGGGCCAGACATGCAGCCTGAGCCCGCGACGTAGGGGGCACCTGCCTCCCTCTGAACACTGACTGCATCCCTCAGGCCAACTGACTGCCTAGGGGCGGCAGTACTGATTGTGACCAACACGTGTGGTGCTCCCAAGAATACTTCAGCTGTGACCTTGAGCTAGCTGTTCACGCTTTCTCTGCCTCAGTTCAGCTCAGTTCAGTTCAGGCACTCAGCCGTGTCCAACTCTTGGTGACCCCATGAATCGCAGCATGCCAGGCCTCCCTGTCCATCACCAACTCCCGGAGTTCACTCAAACTCACGTCCATTGAGTCGGTGATGCCTTCCAGCCATTTCACCCTCTGTCATCCCCTTCTCCTCCTGCCCCCAATCCCTCCCAGCATCAGAGTCTTTTCCAATGAGTCAATTCTTCGCATGAGGTGGCCAAAGTACTGGAGTTTCAGCTTTAGCATCATTCCTTCCAAAGAACACCCAGGACTGATCTCCTTCAGAATGGACTGGTTGGATCTCCTTGCAGTCCAAGGGACTCTCAAGAGTCTTCTCCAACATCACAGTTCAAAAGCATCAATTCTTCGGCGCTCAACTTTATTCACAGTCCAACTCTCACATCCATACTTGACCACTGGAAAAACCACAGCCTTGACTAGACGGACCTTTGTTGGCAAGTAATGTCTCTGCTTTTGAATATGCTATCTAGGTTGGTCATAACTTTCCTTCCAAGGAGTAAGCGTCTTTTAATTTCATGGCTCAGTTACCTCATCTGTAAAGAAGTTTGGATCACATCACTGACTTGATAGACCTGAATTTGAGCAAGCTCCAGTAGTTGGTGATGGGCAGGGAAGCCTGGCCTGCTGCAGTCCATGGGGTTGCAAAGAGTTGGACATGACAGTGACTGACCTGAACTGAAAAGCAGGAAAGTGGGTAGTCACCTCCTGGGGAGTAGTTGTGAGCATTTAAGGAAGTAATAATACTTGCAATGCCCTTATCTCGGTGCCTGGCAATTAGCCTTGGCCATCAGTGTCATGGACTTCCCAGGTGGTTCGATGGTAAAGAACCCACCTGCCCATGCAGGAGACACAGGAGATGAGAGTTAGATCCCTGGATCAGGAAGACCCCCTGGAGGAGGCATGGCAATCCACTCCAGTATTCTTGCCTGGAGAATTCCATGGACAGAGGAGTCTGGTGGGCTACAGTTACTGGGATCACAAAGAGTCAGACATGACTTAGCAACTGAGCACACACACCTGAGCATGCATCAGCACTGTTCCTCCCTGGACCATGAGTAAAGACACCAGCCTGGCCTCCTCTCCAATCCCATTCTGAAATTCATGCTGGGTGCTATTGGAAGCACCCAGAGGCCTCACTTTGCCTCCTCATTTGCACTTTTGCAGTTTCTCACTCTCACATACAAGCAAGACAGCAGCACGGGCTACACCTCTGGCTGGAACCTGCGCTCCACAACAAACAAGCTGTGAAGTCTTGGGCAAGCCTCTGGGTCTCTTTGAGCTTTATTTTCATCCTATGTAAATGCTGGACCAAATGAGCTCAAAGGTCCCTTCAAGTTCTGTAGTCACAAAACATGTTTTTCCTTAGGGTATAAAAGGTCTTCATTATATAAATAGAATTGGGGATGAGGGGCAAGGGATGTGTTTTGCAGAAAGCTGTTTAAGAGCACACAGAGGGTGGAGCCGAGTGTGCGCTGTGCTCCTATGGTGGGGGCTTTGGGCAGGTGCTGAGACCAGATCCTGAGTGAGATGAACCTCCCCTCCCAGCCCAGTGACCACAAGGACAGGCACACCAGACAAGGTGGACATCTAAGCACAGACGCAGCCCTATCGCCAAAGACTCCTTCACCTTCAAAGCCCAAAGCCCACTGTTATCTCCCAAATCAGAGGGAGTCTGTCCCACGGGACTGAGGACTGGCCCTGCTAAATCCAGGCTTCAGAAAACAAGCTCAGTCCCTGACTTTCCCACCTGAGAAGGTAGCTTTTCTGAACATGAGCCAGCACATTCAGAGAAGCCAGGATAAGAAAACACATCCGCCAAGAAGCAGCTCCGTCCAGAAACAAGAAACATTGTGCAAAATAAGATGCCACTTTGCAGATCAACCCGGCTGTGACCATTCTGCAGCAGACACCTCTTCCCATGTTCAGGTCAGAGCTTCGTCCAACATTTGTAAGTTTCACAGCCATGTGAGGCCTCGGCTCTGAGTGCTGCTGAAGTTTGGTGCAATAAAGTAGAAAGTAAGAACTGATCCTCTGGAGATTGGGAGCAAGGTGGCTTTCTACGTCATGTGACAGTGGCTGAATGGGCAGATCCCGCCAAAAAAAAAAAAGTGTTTTGTTGCCACACAACCCTGCAGAACAGGCTCTTCCAGACCCCCAGGAGATGCATACTAAAGTCCACATCACAAAATGCAGCTGTTCCTTGGCCATCTGAGGAATGCAGTGACGCTGAGCTGGGATTGGGCTTAGGACACTCACTCAGGGAGACGCACCTTGGACCAGGACTCAGTTCAGTGTTCAGTATCCCAGGGGCCGCTGGAGAAGGTATTGACTTAAATCATTCCCAGTTCCCAGAAAAGCTCCCAGCATCCTTCATGGATGATGCACCCAACCACCCTCCAGTGTGCATTTGGAGACCTGAAGTGCAGACCAAGGACAGATGGAGCCAACGCACGGGGTCACCATGGACAGCGGGGAAGAAATGCTGTGCTCTCAGGGATACCCCATTCAGCAGAAGGGCCAACAGGTCTGTACAGCAGGCCAAGTGTCACAGTGATTTCTGAGCTGAGTCTGGTTCCTAAAGACTGGTTTCTATCCAAGACTGGGTGTTTCCCAGGGGTAGAGCTGCAGCCACTGAAGCAATGTCTTTGTAGTGAGTTGAGTGCCAAGCTGCTAACAGGGTCTCAGGCCGGCCAGACTCATCGTGAACACAGGGAACTCAGCACCAGAGGGATGGGGGGCATTGGTTCACCCCAGTCTCTGCACAAAAAAAGCACGAAAATGGGATTTGAGGAGGAGCAGGGGACTCTTACAAGGGACCAACGGATGCCAGCAGCAAGGCCCCCCGTGAAGCCCCCGTCACCACCATCCTCTCCCAGGAGGCAGCTCACAAGGGTGGACTGAGACGGAGGCTGCCGCCTGGGATCTGACGACACTGGGTTCTCACCCTCGCTCTGGTGTCTGCTGGCTGTCATCCTTGAGACAGGTCCCCATCCCTCTCTAAGCTGCTGTCTCCTTGTTGCTGTCTCCTGACATGAGAAGATGCAGCTGCGCATCAGTTAGTGCCACAGGGTAGGTGCTCAAGAGATGGTGTCTGTTATGGCTTGGGTACCAAATGGGGCTTCATCCGTGGCGGCATTTCCGTTCAGACGGGGAAGGCTGCAGGACCTTGTGTTCTGCCTCTTCCTTCCTCGCTCCCTCCCTGACCTGGGGAGTCTCAGCCACACCATCCAAGATCTTTCAAAAGCCATCACCGCAGTGGTCCACAGGCACTTCTAGGCTCCCCTCAGTTATCTGGACACTCTTCTTGCAGGGAACCTTCCAGAGCCTGCCAGTACCTTAGGATGTCTCGCGGCTTGATATGATGGGAGGCCACAATCTTCTTATAACGGCAAGTGGTGAATGGTAACCCATCAGGGAAGAAAGTCTGCTCAGAGTGAAGTTCCTCCAGCCTGATCTTCAGTCTTTTCAGGCAGAGCCCCACAAAGACATCTTCCAGTTTAATGAAGGGCACACTACTGGCAACATGGTACACCTCACCCGCCACGTCGCTAGAGAAAACGTAGCCAGTGCCAGAGCAGAAGGGCGGGTACTTGTCCCACGGATATTCATACTTACTGACAAACCACTTATTGAACCGTTTCCTGATGGGATACTCGTTCAGTTTTAGGAAGCCGGTGAAAAACCGAGTTGTTCTGTTTTTCTTCAGGAGCAGTTCGGTTAGATAGTAGATATTGACGAACATGTCAGAGTCGGTTTTCATCACGAAAGTCGTCTGTGGACAAAAGCTGTAGACCCACTGCATCCCCATCATGGTCTTCAGGGTCAGATTGAAATAAACATCTGTGAAGTCCTTCTGGATAATATCGCGAAACTTCTGGCTCTCCTTGGCCACTTCTCTTGAGATGTGTTTACTGGGAGAGGTTCCCAGGAGAAAGAATGTTTTTATCCGCTTTCCCTTTATGATCTTTTCTCTTCCCCACGTGCTCCGGATAATCAAGCGGACAAACCACTGCTCATGAGACGAAGCCACCAGCAGTACAAGAAAGGGGGGATCCTGCCTGCAATCTATATCTGGGAGCTGAAGGAAGTTCCCAAGTTCATTCTTGAAAATCACTGGTTCTCCTTTAAAAGGATTCAGATCCTCCAGGTTGTAATACAGACAAAAGGCTCCCAGGACCACCAGGGAAATATATACCCATCTCATCTTCATGAAAGCCATCTGAAAGGAAAACAATCAGATGGTTAGACCTCAAAAAGCAGCAGTATAGCTTTGCCCTGGGTGGCTGAGATGGGGGACGAGATGAGACCCATGCTTCATGGCTCAAGTTTTAGAAACTCTGGAGTCTTGCTGCAGACACAAGTGGAGTGATGAGATTCCACAGGGAGGAAGAGATAAGGGCCACCACCTCTCACTCCCTGGTGGAAGACTGGGACCTCAGGAACCAGCAGTGGTCCTGGCTCCTTCACGGTGGGAGTCTTGGATCCCTGATCTAGAAGGACCTGGAACTACACGGCTCCCTAGGTCTGTCCTTCCAGCTCTGCCCTTCTCTGACTCCACACTGGCATCTAGCTAGAGAACCTGCGAGACTGGAAAGCACATGTCCTAGACTCAAATGCACAGACACCTGGCACTCTTCTTTGACTGATTTAAGCACCGTTTCATCACTCCCAGAAAGAAGCAAAACCAGTCTTCAATGTGCACAACTACCTTGGAATTCCATCCACGCAAAACAGTGGCTTTTTTTCTTTTCTTTTTTTTTTTTTTTAGGCTACTTTTTAAATCTCCTATTCTTTCACTGGACTTCCCAGGTGGCACTAGTGGTAAAGAACTCACCTGCCAATGCAAGAGATATAAGAGACATGGGTTCAGTCCCTGGGTGAGAAAGATCCCCTGGAAGAGGGCATGGCAACCCATTCCAGTATTCTTGCCTGGAGAATCCAATGAACAGAGAAGTCTGGCAGGCTAAAATCCATATGGTCGCACAGAGCCAGGCATGACTAAAGCGACTATACATGCATGCGTGTTCTTTTGCTCACCTATTTCTTTTATTCTCCACAAATCCAAGATCACTTCATTTCAGCATTATAACATTAAAAAAGCAAATAACTCACCTTTTTCCTGGGTAAGATGAACCTATTATTTGAAAGCTAAGCCAAAGTGTAGATTCCAAGAGCTGTCAGCATATGACATTCAGCATAGTTAGGTCTTGGGCTTGGTTTGTTTGCCAGAAAATGATTCTCTTCCTTGGGAAGCCCTATGAGGAAAAACCAAGAACAGTGTCATTCAAATTGCTCATGCCTTAGCAGCAGCTCTTTACTCTTTGCTGTGGTGAAGCATTTGCCGTAGTGCCAATGCACTACTCATCAATAGGACATTATTCCCCAGCCTCACTTTTCTCATCTGTAAAATGGTCCGATCAAGACACATCCCACCACTTGTTTGCTCTGTTGACAATAATAAGAGCATTCAAATATCTGAAAACCCTTTTAGCCTAATGGGTTAGGACAGCATTCCAGAACTTTTTAAGGAGACACGGCAGACAACTAAGTCAGTTACAGTCACATAATAGAGTCCATGGCTGATGTTTAAAGGCTTAACATAGGGAGGAAACACATCAATTCTCAACTCAATATCTGTGTTTTCAGAATATCATGTTGGATAAGAGGGCAAAAGGGCAAGAGAAGAAACCCACTGTGTGAAACAAAGAAAGGGTCGGTTATTTTGACAGCAAAAGAACACTTTGAAATTTCATTAAGGAAAATCTGTTCCAAATACATTCCCCATAAAAGAAATGGAACAACTAGCCGACTCTCTGGAGGTCAACTTAATCCAGCTTCTGCTCTCCTGGGTCCCCCGTGGAGCTTGTAATCGCCTGGAGCCCCCACTGACTTCAAAGAAATCACCCCAGGAGGCAAATGGACTTTGAGACAGATGCTGAGCTGATGCTGTTAGAGGCTAAGAAGTCTGTCCCTTTCTTTGTGAGACTGTACTTGCAGGGCTAGGATGTGTAGTCTATTTTGGCGGGGAAAGGGGTAAGGGAAATCAAATTGCATTTTCTCCTGTAGTGTTTTAGAAAGAAACATAAAACCCAATGCAGGCAAAAGATGCTCTTTCTCAATTTTGCTACCTTTCTCGTATAAGTCTGCTCTTCCTCAGCGGCGTCTCAATAGTAACCCTCGGTTCTTATCCCCCATCCTGTGCCCTTTCCTGGGACCCTCCATATGAATCTCAGTCCCCAGGAAGGGATGCTCAGCATCCAAGGGGCAGGATGAGTGCCACGCCTGACCATCCGACTGGCCAAAGCTCGCTGGAGCTGTTTGTTTTCATGTGCAGTTGGAAGAAACTTCCTGCCTACTGTGCAGAGACCAAGAAGCATGCTCTCCAAACGTTCTAGTTTGCACCCCCAATTTCATCTGCACCTCTGATTGAGCATACGGTGTGTCACCAGGACCCAGAATGCACCCCTCCTCCTGCGGTTGCAGCGCCTGGAGATAAAGGCATCAGAAGTCCACAGGCCCAGGGCTGGGCAGCCAAGGGGATGATCTGGAAAGTTAAATTTAAGGGGGCTGGTGGGAGGACCGCCTGCTGAAGGGAAAGATCTGGAATGGACAGCAATGGTCCACTCTGAGGCCAGAGACAGTGCCTGGGGCTGAAGCACACAACCAAGGGGCCTGTGACTTTGAAGGAAAGAGAACTGTCCAGCCTGCTGGATAGGCCACGAGAAAGACTCATTATTGAAGGGCAGGTGTATTGTGACAGGTGGGAACAGGGATGGGAATCCCAGCTCTAGGACTCACAGAGGACAGTGAGCAGTTCAGAGGGCTGGGTTTTACCCTCAGCACACCTGCTCCAGAGCCGTCATCCTCATACATCTGAGAAGACTCTCACCATCCCCCAGGCCTTTGGAGAGCAGAAGGGCATTGTGGGGAAAGCGGAAAGAACAAGCGACGTGCAGCCTGAACAACCCAGAGGCTCTCAAACTCAGGTATAAGAATATCCCAAGAGGCTGGTTAAAAATGCAGGATCAAGGCTTCCATTCCTTTAAAAAAAAAATGAAATAATGCCATTTACAGCAATATTGATGGACCTAGAGGTGAAGTGAAGTAAGTCAGAAAGAAAAAGACAAATATCTAATATCACTTATATCTGGAGTGTAAAATATGACACAAGTGAACTTATCTACGACACAGCAACAGACTCATGGATGTAGAGGACAGACACGGCATTCCCAAAGGGAAAGGGCTATGGGGAAGGGCAGACTGGAGTGTGGGATTAGCAGATGCTAACTATTATATACAGAATGGATAAACACCATGTCCTACTCTATGGCACAGGGAACAATATCCAATATCCTGTGATAAACTGTAATGGAAAAGAATACAAAAAAGAATGTATATACAGGTTAAGCTGAATCACTTCAATGGACAGTGGAAATTAACATAACATTGTAAATCAACTATATAAAGCTATATTTATTTCAATAAAATAAATTGTTTTTTAAAAAAGATTCCATCCCACACAGACTCATATAAAGCAGGTCTGGAACCCAAGAATCTGCATTTTAGTATGTCCCAGGTGATTCCACTCTAGGCTGGCCCCTTTGAAAACACCAGTGGGCACCACTTGGGTAAAGCTGTGTGAATGAGGCTCTCTACAACTGCCCCAAGCCCATGCTAGGCCACAGCTCTCCGCTCCCAGCCAGAGTCCAGCCTCGGCCGATGGAAGGAGAGCTGGGAGTCAGCATCTGAAGCTACGGGATCAATATAGTTCTTGCAGGGCAACGACTGTGTGTCAGCTTGCCTGAGCCATGAGGTGCCTGAACATCTGGTCAGACATGCTGGTTGTGTCTGTGATGCTGTTTTTTGGATGATATGAAAATTTGAATCAGGAGTCTGGATAAAGCAGATTGCCATCCCTAATGCGGATGGAACCCCTCTCACCACACAGTGGAAGCTCAGAGTCTGAACCACTGGACTGCCAGGGAAGTCCCTAGAAAGGTTTTCTGTATATTATGACGCTTTTTTAAAGTCAAAACACCATAATATAGAGAAAATTTAAAACAGGATTAACACACCCCCAGGAAGTCTGGGCTTTACTTTTTCTCCAAACCCTGAAGCTTGGACGGCTGCTGGCCTGGAAGGCTGCTGTAACATACCAGTTGGCCATGACATGAAAGGCAGGCTTCCAAATCAAAGTGTATGGTTGCTATGATGATGCTCCAATATTTCATTAATTGCCAAATCAGTATGCACTCCATTTTCCATTTTAGATCAGTTTAAGACGCTGCAGAGCAGATTCTTAAAAGTCCTCTTTTGTTAACCTCAGGCAGCCTGCTTGGATGGAAAGATGGAGGAATTTGGAAACACAAGATCTTGTTCACATCAGGCTAGATCACAAAAGTGTGTTATTTAAGACAAAGTACTTAAATACTATCCACTTGTGTCTATGTCTCCAACTGGGGAGAACCATGCCTGCCTCTCAATATGGTTGGAAACCACTGGATGTCTGGTGGCAATTACTTCTGTCATGACTTTTGGGGGGCTTACGGCAGGTCACTCCAAAATATGTTTCAATGGCTTATGGATTATTTTGAATTACAGTTATTTAAGAAGCAGCCAATGCAAGGGATACTCTGACCTTCCTTTCTGTCCCCCCAAAATAAAAAAAAAAATCTCTCATGTGAAAGGTGCCCTCTCTGAATCTGGAAGTAGAGAGACACCTTTATCTCCAGAAATGAAGAATCTGGGGCAGAAAAGCCGATATAAACAAACTTTGTTACTTCTTTAATTTACTACTCCAGCCCAGATGCTGTTTAGATTTTTCACTAAGTACCCCCCAAAACCTGAGATTCTTTATCTTGTCAACATCCCCCAAGTCTATCGTTTCTTTGTCTCAAAAGTTTAAAGGCTGCCTGCTTTGACCTCTTCTCAAGTCCCAATTCTATGAGATTTCGGTACATTGGAAGTAAATTTGTTTCTTTTTCTCCTTTTATCTGCCCATGTCCAGCTTTGCCAAGAGTAAAACCCCAAGAGCACAACCCCAAGAGCTCCAGATGAGTGGAGAGGGAAATGTCACCCTCCTGATTTCTAATTGAAGCAGGATGGGGACACTCCACACTGTCACCTCGGTCCTCCCTTTCAAGTCCAACTTGCAAGGGGATTCTGTCACAACAAGCAGAGGGTGCCCTGCCCAGGGATCACCCCAGCCCAGAGGAGCGTGGGAAGAGTGGTCCAGGGATGCCCCAGAGCTCCACCCCTGGCTGGATGCTTGCATCACAGGCCACAGCTCTGGAGAGTCTGGGAGCACCAGAGAGAAAACACAGCCTGGTGGGTTCAGAGGACACTGGCCACCTCTTGGAGGGCCAGTGAGAGGGAGAGAACTGGGCCTCCTAACAGTTGTCTGTGGAAGTGAGTTCTTCTTGAAGCCAGCGGGAGCCACAAACCCTCCACAAACATTTTTATTACATGGAAACTTTCAACGCAGTCCATAAAACAAAAGATACAAGATAACCAAGGAAATCAAGTATTTTGAAATAAATGCATCAAAATACTTTTTAAAGTGTACCAAAATAATACTCAGGCTTCGCTGAGGGCTCAGTGATGAAGAACATGCCTGCATGGCAGGAGACACAGAAGACATGGGTTCGATCCCTGGATCAGGAAGACCCACACAGCCAAAAATTAAATACATAAATAAAGTTTTAAAAGAGATTTGGACACAGGTAGGCGCACTGGAAGAACACCAAGTGAAGATGAAGGCGGAGATGGTGGAGATACGTCTACAGACAGGGATCATCGAGGATTACCAGCGGCCGGACTAGGACAGACCCTCCCCACAGCCTCAGCAGTTACCAACCCTGCCCACACCCGACTGCAAATTTCCAGCCGCCAGCCCGGCGAGAAGATGCGCATCTGTCGACAGCCACATCCTATCTCCTCGGGTCCTGAGCCCTCGGTTTGTGGTACTTTGTTATCACAGCCCTAGGAACCTAACACAGCGCCATATTCATGATGGAAGGAAGTGCTTTCAATGAAAGGTTCATGACAAAAAGAATGTAATTTTTTTTTTCCCTTTCAAAGTGCTGGACCTGCTCCGGTGCTCAGGGCCTTCTGTCACCGCTGGTAGACAGGTTGTCACACTCAAAATGAGGAATGATCATGCTTCAAAACCGTGATGGCCATGATCCCAAGAGCGGGAAGATGCGTGCATGGTCAGTCACGTCCAACTTCTGCGACCCCACAGACTGAAGTCTGCCAGCCTCCTCTGTCCATGGGATTCCACAGGCCAGAATACTAGAGTGGGTTGTGACTTCCTTCTCTAGGGGATCTTCCCGACCTAGGGATCGAACCCGAGTTTTCTGCATTGCAGGCCACCGAAGCACCAGGGAAACAGGAGGAAAGATAGCAGTCGTAGCTGTTTGAAGCGCTGGGTGACAGCACCCTCACATTTCCAGTTCCTCTAAGAAGGTTTTAATACTTGTTTTTATCTGACCTCCCTCAAGGACCTGGGCACCAGGCTGAGGTTGTATGGAGTGGAAGCTTTGTACATTTTTACCACTTTTGGGGGGCAAAATATATTTTTCAATTTTATGGGGGAGGGGGAAGGGTGATGGTGGCTGACCATTTTAAAATTTTTTTCTACTTAACAAAATAAACCATCAACCCTATTTCAACCCCTCTCCCATTTCAAAAATGTTTAAACCCATCTGCTCTGGTTCCCTGTGCCAGCTCTGTGGAGGCCCCCTCCCTTCCCCTGGGAGGTGTCCTTGGACTGTGGCCAGGCACACCAGCTGCCTGCGATGCTGTGGGTCATCACCAGGCCAGTGGCTGGATTCTGGGCCCAGAGGTGTTCAGAGGGCATCTGGGGCCTCCTCTTTGGGAGAAGGGAATTTGAACATCCAGACCCACGACAAGTGGTTTCTTCCTCTGCCTTTCCCATCACCTCATGACTTCAACCAAGGACCGTGAACAAAAAAATCCCACTCACCATTCACTGCTCCTGCTGCTGGGACTGTAGGAAATTATGTTGTTGAAGTTTCCCCACTGACACGGCCTTAGGGGCATCCCGTGCTTGTCTTCTATGGCTGACCAGCTAGGACAGGAACACTTCCCACTGGAAGAGCTTTCATGTGGCCTCTGGCTTTGAGAGGGAGCTAGCCCTGGGCCCTCACACCCTGGATGCTTTCACTGCCTCAGAAAACCTCTTCTGAGTGTCTCCTCTGTGGAGGAGGGGCGGAGTCCAGGGGCCTGGGCTCAAGGATAGAGAAAGTAAACTTTTGAGGTGCTCACAGCCCTAAGGATGAGCAGAGCTATAACTATGGGCATGACACAGCAAGGAGAACCTGCCTGTGAGCCGGAAAGGCTGTCCTTGACAGAACTTCAGTCGGCCTTCTCTGAACCCCTTCCTCAGCAAGACCGCAGCCTTGGACTCTCGTGCCATCTTTGTGTCACCCGGTTTCGTCAAGCATCCTGCTAAGTGGGTTTACCCAGAATCCCTCACCCTCAATATCTGGTCAAGGGACTTCCCTGGGGGTCCAGTGGTTAGGAATCCACCTTGCAATGCAGGGCACATGGGTTCAATCCCCAGTCGGGGAACTAAGAACCCACGTGCCTCAGGACAGCTAAGCCTGATCGCCACAACTGCTGATACCATGCACCGCCACGAAAGACCCCACATGACCTAATGAAGATTCCACGTGCCACAACTGAGGCCCAACACAAACAAATAAATAAGTTCTTTATTATTACCTGGTCAAATTTCCTTCCTCCAAACTTGAGGCCCACCTTAGGCAATCATTCTGTCAAATTCAGTTTGGCCAGAATTCCCTGACCCCTAGTGTTTCCTCACGGTAATCCCCTAACCACGAACCCACTCCATGCCCCCAACCTCCTCCTTGGCTGTAAATCCCCAGTACTCAGAGTTGAGCCCAGCTCTATGCCAAGGTCAAGTATCCCCTATGACAGTACTTCTGGAATAAAATCTGTTCTTACTGTTTTATCTGCATCCCACTCTGGCTTTGCTTTCACGGCACAGAGGAGAGAAGTCCTACCTGAGGATGCTCAGGATTGCTGCTCCAGGGAGGCCCACAGGCAGAGGCAGGAATCTAGGAGGGACAAAGCGGAAGCTTGGAAGAGAGGCTGGAGACCAGCACGGCCTTGAGGAGTCTGACTTTTCTGAGGACGTCAGGGAATTGGTCCAGAGCTTCTCTAGGCTTTATGAACTGCTGAGTCTGGGGTCCCAGGGTGGGGGGACCTCTCTCCCCATCCACAATACAACACAGAAGCCTCCTGCTTACTTTGAACATGGCAGCTCCAACCACCCCAAGTGGCTGAGAAAATAGAGCCCAGAGACTCACACCAATGATCTCTGGTCTCAGAACCAGCGGATGCTGAGCTTTGAGAACACATTTAGTCTCCAGTTCTGTTTTACAGTATTTAACTATTATCACAGAAAAGAAATGACCAGAAGGAAGCCATGATTGTTAGTAAGTTAGTACTTAGCAACTTAAAATACACCAAAGCAGGATAATTTCATTGGTTAATAATAATGCATTATACGAATCGCCTGGCTAGAAGACTCACAGGCAAGATTGGAATCAAGATTGCCAGGAGAAACATCAGCTACATCAGATATGCAGATAATATCACTTTAATGGCAGAAAGTGAAGAGGAACTAAAGAGCTTCTTGATGAAGGCGAAAGAGGAGAGTGAAAAAGCTGGCTTAAAAACCAACATTCAAAAAATGAAGATTATGGCATCTGGTCCCATTACTTCATGGCAAATAGATGGACAAAAAGTGGAAACAGTGACAGATTTTATGATTTGGGGCTCCAAAAATCACTGCAGATGGTGACTGCAGCCATGAAATTAAAAGACACTTGCTCTTTGGAAGAAAAGCTATGACAAACCTAGACATCAAGGTCTGTATAGTCCAAGCTATGTTTTTTTTCCACTGGTCATGTACAGATGTGAGAGACCATAAAGAAGGCTGAGCACTGAAGAATTAATGCTTTCTGACTATGGTGCTGGAGAAGACTCTTGAGAGTCCCCTGGACTGCAAGGAGATCAAACCAGTCAGTCTTAAAGGAAATCAACTCTGAATATTCATTGGAAGGACTGACACTGAAGCTGAAGTTCCCATACTTGGGCCACCTGATGTGAAGAGCTGACTCACTGGAAAAGACCCTAATGCTAGGAAAGACTGAGGGCAGGAAGAGAAGAGGGTGACAGAGTATGAGAAGGTTGGATGGCATCACTAACTCAATGGACATGAGTCTGAGCAAACTCCAGGAGATGGTAAAGGATCGAGAAGCCTGGAGTGCTGCAGTTCACAGGGTCGCAATGAGCCAGACATGACCAAGCAACTGGACAGCAACTATAATAATGCACATGTTGTATCATTGAACTTCTAATGGAACAAAAGGAGAAAAAATAAAGGTAATGAAGCCTGTTGCTGTTGGAATTTAAGTTGTTCAAAATAAATAGAATTCTATATGGTACTCCAGAAATAATGCTCTAACGGTAATTCCACCCCTCTCCCAACCCATAGTGAGACAGCAGAAAAAAACAAGCTTAGTTATTTCACATGTAGACTTTAAACATTAAATGCACTGACAATTATGATGTTCTAAAGATATTATTAGGACATGGATGAAATCCTAATGAAGAGTCGAGTATGTTATTTCATTTAGGTAAAAGTGAACAAATACGTTTAGGTAATGCAGCTAGTTTAAAAACAAAGGGGAAATAATGTTTTAAGAATTCATTCAGGGTGTAAAAATTCAATGAAACTCGTAGTTATGGTATTTGTTTTCTGTACACATTTTGTTCTTTAAGAAAGAGTTATCTTCTCTGAATTTTTTTTTTAAGGCATTTTAGGGCAGTCAGGCTGCCTTAACAGAACACCACTGACATGGAGGCTTAAACCACGGACATTTATGTTCTCACANCATTCAGGGTGTAAAAATTCAATGAAACTCGTAGTTATGGTATTTGTTTTCTGTACACATTTTGTTCTTTAAGAAAGAGTTATCTTCTCTGAATTTTTTTTTTAAGGCATTTTAGGGCAGTCAGGCTGCCTTAACAGAACACCACTGACATGGAGGCTTAAACCACGGACATTTATGTTCTCACAGATCCCATGGCTGGAGTCTGAGGTCAGGCTGGCAGTAGGGCTGGGTTGCAGCAAAAGCCCTCTTCCTGGCTTGTGATAGCCGGTTTCTCCTGTCCTCACATGGCAGAGGTGAGAGAGGAGGGAGAGAGAGAGGGGCAGAGAGAATGCACTAAGTCTAAACCGAGTCACCTCCCAAAAGCCCCAACTCCAAATATTACCATATCATCACAGTAAGTGAAGTAAGTCAGAAAGAGAAAGGCAAACACCCTGCGATACCACTTATACACGGAACCTAAAATATGACACAAACAAACCTGTCTCTGAAACAGAATCAGGGACACAAAGATCAGACTGGTGGCTGCCAAGTGGGAGGTGGGTAGGAGAGGGGTGGAGTGGGAGGTAGGGATTAGCAGATGCCAACTTATATATATAAGATGACTAAACAACAAGGTCCTACCGTAGAGCACAGGGAACTATATCCAATATCCTGTGATAAATCATAATGGAAAAGACTACAAAAAAGAATATATGTGTATAACTGAGTCACTTTGCTGTACAGCAGTAATTAACACAACATTGTAAACCAGCCATATTTCAATAAAAGAGAGACACAGAAAAGATTGTCTTCATTTAGAGACTAGAGCACACACAGTAATTTTTGTTGTCATTCAGTCGCTCAGTTGTGTCTTTGCAACCCCATAGACACCAGACTTCCCTGTTCTTCACTATCTCCCAGAGTTTGCTCAAACTCATGACCATTGAGTTGGTGATGCCATCCAACCATCTCATACTCTGTTGCCCCCTTCTCCTCCTACCCTCAATCTTTCCCAGCATCTGGGTCTTTTCCAATGAGTCAGCTCCTCCTCCAATTGCATCAGGTGGCCAAAGTATGGTAGCTTCAGCTTCAATCCTTTCAGTGAATATTCTGGGCTGATTTTCTTTAAGATTGACTGGTTTGATCTCCTTGCTATACAAGGGATGCTCAAGAGTCTTCTCCGGCACCACAGTTCGAAACCATCAATTCTTTGGCACTCAGCCTTCTTTATGGCCCAACTCTCACATTCATACATGACTACTGAAAAAACCTTACTATACAGACCTCTGTTGACAAAGTGACATCTCTGCTTTTTAATACGCTATCTAGGTTTGTCATAGCTTTTCTTCCAAAGAGCAAGTGTCTTTTAACTTCATGGCTGCAGACACACATAATAAACCATTGTTGTCCAGAGACAAAATTCAAAAGCCTATGTCACTTGTCAATATAGCAGAGTAACTTTTTTCAGAAGCAGATAAATCTCTGGCAGAACAGCCTCTTGACTTACAGACCCGCCCCTCCACAGCACAAGCAGATAACCCTCAATCAGAAACTCCCTTTTAGCACGGGATGACTTTCTCACCACAGATTTCATCACTCAGCAGCTCACTCTCAAACATGACAGCCAACAACCAAAGAAATCTACAAGCAGACAGGGAAAAACTGAATCCAAACACAGGCAATCTCGTCCACACAGGCAGGCCCACTCTTGAGCAGCCCCTGGTAATTATGATTATCACCATCTATCTTGCGCTGAAATGTCCTTTGAACTGTGAGCTATTTCAGGTCCTAGACGTCACTGCAGGAAGTGTGGTAGGACAATCTGATCTCACAGTGGATGCTCTTATAACAAGGGCTTGATGTCTACCCAAGATGACCAATACTTCTTTTACGTCTGTCATCTTTTCCTGTATAGTAATCACATAGCTCCCTCCAGCCTATTGTTACTCACTGCTTGTCTTTAAGAAAGTGGGCAGATTCTACTGATGACCTGTGGCTAGGAAAGGAGCTTTGTTTTTCTAGCAAACATATACAGAAGACCCATGACCTCTGCAAGGCTTCCCTGGTGGCTCAGAGATAAAGAACCTGTCAGCCAGTGTAGGATACATGGTTTCTATAGCTGGATCAGAAAGATCTCCTGGAGAAGAGAACGGCAATCCACTCCAGTATTCTTGCCTGGGAAATTCCATGGACAGAAAGCCTGGCAAGCTACTTCAGTCCATGGGGTCACAAAGAGTTGGACGTGACTTAGTAACTAAATGGACTTCCCTGGTGGCTCAGACGGTAAAGCATCTGTCTACAATGCAGGAGACCCGGGTTCAGTTCCTGGGTTGGGAAGATCCCCTGGAGAAGGAAGTGGCAATCCACTCCAGTACTATTGCCTGGAAAATCCCATGGACAGAGGAGCCTGGTAGGCTACAGTCCAGGGTTGCAAAGAGTCGGACACGACTGAGCGACTTCACTAGTAACTAATGGGCTTCCCTGATAGCTCATTGGCAAAAAATCTGCCTGCAATGCAGGAGACCGCAGTTTGATTCCTGGGTTGGGAAGATCCCCTGGAGAAGGGAAAGGCTACCCACTTCAGTATTCTGACCTGGAGAATTCCATGGACTTTATAGTCCGTGGGGTTGCAAAGAGTCAGACAGGACTGAGCAACTTTCACTTTCTTTCTTCTTTCCTTTAATCACTAAATGACAGTAGCAATAACATGGCTTCTGCCCGTTGAGTTCAAGATCATTTGGCCTGGCCTGAAGCAGACCCTGTCCCCAGGGTCTAGACAAAATGTTGAAGCCATGACGCTTGGCCAAGAAATTCACTGATGGGAGAGAGTTAAGAATCCTTTTTTTAAAAAAAAAAAAAAAAAAAAAGAATCCTTTTTTTTTTTTTCAGTTCAAACACTGATCTACACAGTTGCCAAGAGACTTCACTCAAACTCTCAAGACTGTTCAACCCAGTTTTTCATTTACAANGGGAGAGAGTTAAGAATCCTTTTTTTTTTTTTTTTTTTTTTTCAATTCAAACACTGATCTACACAGTTGCCAAGAGACTTCACTCAAACTCTCAAGACTGTTCAACCCAGTTTTTCATTTACAAAAATCACCATGAAGAGTAAATAGTAAACATTTGTGGAGAATTAGCAACTAGGAGAAAAGATTGAGCAAACATCTCTGCAGTCTTCTCAAGAAAGCAAATTTCCACATGACAGGCTAGATACAAGTGACATGTATATAAATATTGTGCTGGTTATGAACATTCCTACTCAGACCCTAGTTCAGACCTTGTCAAGACCCTCCCATAGCAATATCTGTTAACCATCCTGTATTTCCAGGCTGTATAGAGTGCAGAAGCAAAGAAAGTGAATACCACTGCACAACATTCACTAATTTAAACTTGACCTTTCCTTACTCTTTTAAACTTGGGATCAACTACCATCATGGTGACAGGTATGCTGACAGGTATCACACATACTTTTTGGGAGTCCATTATTACCAAAGGACTTCCCTGGTGGCTCAGACGGTATAGTGTGTGGCTACAATGTGGGATACTTGGGTTCGATTCCTGTGTTGGGAAGATCCTCTGGAGAAGGAAATGGCAACCCACTCCAGTATTCTTGCCTGGAAAATCCCACTGTAGCCTGGTAGGCTACAGTCCATGGGGTCGTAAAGAGTCAGACAGGACTGAGCAACTTCACTGATTATTACCAGGGGCCCCAGGTATAAACACAGCTGGTCTCCTGTGATGGATAGAGCCATCTGCCTCCCAAACTAGAGCAATCATGCAATCATTCCCCCATTTACAGACATAAAGGACTCAGTCTTTTAACAGAAGAATTCAATAGCCAGTTCCCATTGGGAACTTTTGGGTTAGGAAAAAAATTAGCAAGGGAATGATGGGGTATTCTGTCCACCTGCTAGATTCCCAGGAACCCAAAGAATAGCACAACTGGAAGGAAATGGTGGGAGATGCACAAATATTTTCTGAATAAATCATCTGGGGGAAGTCTATGATCATAAAACAAAGGACACTTCTTCCTTGCATCATTCCCTATCACTCTCCTCATTCCTTCCCCTCAAGGTGGACTCCCATTCACAGCTCACCCTATTCTCATAATGCTTAAATATCTCTAAGTAGAAAGTGGGGCTTCCCAGGTGGTTTGAGTGGAAAAGAACACACCTGCCAATGCAGGAGACACAAGAGATATGGGATCAGTCCCCGGGTCAGGAAGAATCCCTGGAGAAGGGAATGGCTACCCACTTCACTATTCCTGCATGGAGAAATCCATGGACAGAGGAGCCTGGAGGGCTACAGTCCATGGGGTTGCAAAGAGTCAGACACAACTGAGCACACACACACAGCAGAAAATGTTCCTGTTCTGGGATCCAGGTTTCTGGCTGAGGAGGGGGAAGGATACTGTGAATTTCCTCCTCATCAGTTCCAATGACAATAAATATTGATAACAAGGAACGCAAATGGTATTGTTTTTTCTCTTAAGATAACAGCCACTACCTACATGAATTTCTGCTTTAAGTATGGTTGCAAAACAAAACTTCATTCCTCCCCCCAAAAAACAATTAAGGGACCTTATCTATCCGGTCCCATCACTTCATGGGAAATAGACGGGGAAACAGTGGAAACAGTGTCAGACTTTATTTTTGGGGGCTCCAAAATCACTGCAGATGGTGGCTGCAGCCATGAAATTAGAAGACGCTTACTCCTTGGAAGAAAAGTTATGACCAACCTGGATAGTACATTCAAAAGCAGAGACATTACTTTGCCAACTAAGGTCCGCCTAGTCAAGGCTATGGTTTTTCCTGTGGTCATGTATGGATGTGAAAGTTGGACTGTGAAGAAAGCTGAGTGCC
>SJYX01006086.1:181316-195990 GCA_006410675.1 Oreotragus oreotragus | reverse complement strand
TGGTCATAACTTCCCTTTAAGGAGTAAGCATCTTTTAATTTGATGGCTGAAATCACCATCTTTAGTGATTCTGGAGCCCCCCAAAATAAAGTCTCTCACTGTTTCCATTGTTTCCCCATCTATTTGCCATGAAGTGACGGGACCGGCTGCCATGATCTTAATTTTCTGAATGTTGAACTTTAAGCCAACTTTTTCACTCTTCTCTTTCACGTGCATCAAGAGGCTATTTAGTTCTTCTTCAGTTTCTGCCAAAAGGGTGGTGTCATCTGCATATCTGTGGTTATTGATATTTCTCCCAGCAATCTTGATTCCAGCTTGTGCTTCTTCCAGCCCAGCATTTCTCATGATGTACTCTGCATATGTTAAATAAACACAGTGACAATATACAGCCTTGATGTACTCCTTTCCCAATTTGGAATCAGTCTGTTGTTCCATGTCCAGTTCTAACTGTTGCTTCCTGACCTGCATACAGGTTTCTAAAGAGGCAGGTCAGGTGATCTGATATTCCCATCTCTTTCAGAATTTTCCACAGTTTACTGTGATCAACACGGTCAAAGGCTTTGGCATAGTCAATAAAGCAGAAATAGATGTTTTTCTGGAACTCTCTTGCTTTTTCCATGATCCAGCAGATGTTGGCAATTTGATCTCTGGTTCTTCTGCCTTTTCTAAAACCAGCTTGAACATCTGGAAGTTCATGGTTCACGTATTGCTGAAGCCTGGCTTGGAGAATTTTGAGCATTACTTTACTAGCATGTAAGATGAGTGCAATTGTGCGGTAGTTTGAGCATTCTTTGGCATTGCCTTTCTTTGGGATTGGAGTGAAAACTGACCTTTTCCATTCCTGTGACCACCGCTGAGTTTTCCAAATTTGCTGACATATTGAGTGTCACACTTTCACAGCATCATGTTTTAGGATTTGAAATAGCTCAACTGGAATTCCATCACCTCCACTAGCTTTGTTTGTAGTGATGCTTCCTAAGGCCCACTTGACTTCACATTCCCGGATGTCTGGCTCTAGGCGAATGATCACACCATTGTGATTATCTGGGTCATAAAGATCTTTTTTGTACAGTTCTTCTGTGTATTCTTGCCACCTCTTCTTAATATCTTCTGCTTCTATCAGGTCCATACCATTTCTGTCCTTTATGGGCCACAGATGAGGGAAGAATTGAGAAATACAGTAGAACAGAAGAAAATCGACATGAAAGATAAGAGGTGCCAGGATCAAAGAAAGGGATAGGGAGGGTTGGAGACAGAGTGGAGGATTTAGAGCAAGGGGACAGGGTAACTCAGAAGGCAGAAGATTACAGGGAGGGAGGAGGGAGAATCTAAACTTGTGTTTTGCATTATAAATGGAATCGCCTTTGGTGCTCTTCGAAAGATTTCAAGGAACTTCTTTGGTGGTCCAGAGGTTAAAATCTGCCTGCCAGTGCTGGGAACACAAGTTTGATCCCTGGTCTGGGAAGATTCCACGTGCTGCAGAGCAACTAAGCCCACAAGCCACAGCTATTGAGCCTGTGCTTTAGAGACCCAGAACCACAGCTACTGCGCCCACACGCTACAACTACTGAAGTTTGCTGGGTGCACCTGAGCTTTGCAACAAAAGAAACCAAGTAACTAAAGAAAGCTTGCATTCAGCAACAAAGATCCAATGCAGACAAAAATAAATAAATAAAAGATTTCAGTAAAGATTCTAAATGCCTTTTGGCTACCAAACTGCTGATATTTTCATATATATCAGATGAGACTGTAAAAGACAGTGTCAAGACTGAGCCACCGGAATTTCCCTGGTGGTCAAGTGACTAAGACTCTGCTCCCAATGCAAGGGGCCTGGCTTCAATTCCTGGTCAGGGGATTAGATCCCACAGGCTGCAGCTGAGAGTTGCTCATCTGTTTCTTCTCTAAGCACTCTGATTTTTCATTCTGACTCTCCACTGTTAGCTCTTGTCCTCATCTTGCCCCTAAAAGTGAGGTGTGCTCTTGACCCTCTCTTCTTACTTAACACAGTCTCACTTATCTACTTCACTGGTTATACTCAAAATCATCCTTCAATCCATATTGTCCTTCCACACTTTTTGATACATGCTCACTCAATCACTAAGCTATGTCAGACTCTTGCAACCCCATGGACTATAGCCCACCAGGCTCCTCTGTCCATGGGATTTCTCAGGCAAGAATATTGGAGTGGGTTGCCATTTCCTTCTCCAGGGGACCTCCCCAACCCAGAGATCAAACCTGAGTCTCTTGCATTTCCCACATTGGCAGGCAGATTCTTTACCACTGTGCCACCTGGGAAGACTGTTCCATACTCCAAATCCAAAAGCCNAGGCTCCTCTGTCCATGGGATTTCTCAGGCAAGAATATTGGAGTGGGTTGCCATTTCCTTCTCCAGGGGACCTCCCCAACCCAGAGATCAAACCTGAGTCTCTTGCATTTCCCACATTGGCAGGCAGATTCTTTACCACTGTGCCACCTGGGAAGACTGTTCCATACTCCAAATCCAAAAGCCTATGAACATCCATAGACATCTCAAATCCCACTCCTTTTTTCAGGCTGAAGGGTCTTTGAATTTGCCCACAAAAAGCAAACTCAAACCCCTTTTCACTGCTTGAATCTCATGAACACTAGACTTATTCGCCTTCACTCCAGCCTCTATGCTGCTTGACTCTGAACTTTTCAAAACCACAAGTCCAACAGCGTCATTCCAGCACTTAAAACTTTCCAGTGGCAATGGAATATTACTCAGCCTTTTAAAAAGAATGAAATATTGTCATTTGCAGCAACACAGATGGATCTAGAGACTGTCATAATGAGGGAATTAAGTCAGACAGAGAAGACCAAATGTCATATGATATCACTTACATGCAGAATCTAAAAATAATAATAATACACAAGAACTTATTTACAAAACAGACAGACTCACAGACTTAGAAGAGAACCTTATGGCTATCAAACTAGACATTCACTGCATGTGTAAATATTGCTGTTAGTGGCTTGAATTGTCTTCCCCCTAATCCATATGAAGTCCTAACCCTGAGGACCCCAGAAAGTGGCCTCATGTGGAAACAGGGTCCCTGCAGATGTAACTACTTAAGATGAGCTCATACTGGAGCAGAGTGGTCCCTGATCCACACACACACACACACACATACACAGAACATCGAGTGACGATGAAGAAAGAGATCAGGGTGATGCTTCCATAAGCCAAGAAATGTCAAAAATTGTCATCAAAGCACCTAGAGCCTGTTATACAAAGTGAAGCAAGCCAGAAAGCAAGAAATAAGTACTGCATATTAGCACATATATATGAAATCTAGAAAAATGGTACTGATGGTATTTGCAGGGCAGGAATAGAGACAGAGGCATAGAGAAAGAACCCATTCACAGGTGGAGAAAAGGGAAAGTGAGATGAACTGAGACAGTACTTTGACATATACACTATCACAGACACACGTACACTACCACGGACAGACGCGCAGTACCACGGACACACACATACACTAACATTGACATACTTACACTACCATGTGTAAAATTTGATACCTGGTTCCTTTGCCTTTTCTAAAAAAACCAGAGATCAAATTGCCAGCATCCGTTGGATCACAGAAAAAGCAAGGGAATTCCAAAACAACATCTACTTCTGCTTCATTGACTATGCTAAAGCCTTTGATTATGTGGATCACAGCCAACTGTGGAAAATTCTTCAAGAGATGGGAGTACCAGACCACCTTACCTGCCTCCAGAAACACTTGTATGCAGGCCAAGAAGGAACAGTTAGAACCAGACATGGAACAATGGACTAGTTCAAAATTGGGAAAGGAGTGCATCAAGGATGCATATTGTCACCTTGCTTATGTAACTTCTATGCAGAGTAAAAATGAAAGAGTTAGTCACACAGTCATGTCTGACTCTTTGCAACCCATGAACTATAGCCTGCCAGGCTCCTCTGAATATGGAATTCTCCAAGAAAGTATACCATACCACAGTGGGTTGCCATTCCCTTCTCCAGGGGATCTTCCCAATCCAAGAATTGAACTCAGATCTCCTGCATTGTAGGTGGATTCTTTACCATTTAAGCCTCATACGAAATGCCGGGCTGGATGAATCACAAGCTGAAATCAAGATTTCCGAGAGAAATATCAACAACCTCAGATATGCAGATGATACCATCCTGATGGCAGAAACTGNAACTCAGATCTCCTGCATTGTAGGTGGATTCTTTACCATTTAAGCCTCATATGAAATGCCGGGCTGGATGAATCACAAGCTGAAATCAAGATTTCCGAGAGAAATATCAACAACCTCAGATATGCAGATGATACCATCCTGGTGGCAGAAACTGAAGAAGAACTAGAGTCTCTTTCTTGATGAAGGTGAAAGAGGAGGGTGAAAAACCTGGCTTAAAACTCAACGTTCAAAAAACAAAGATCATGGCATCCAGTCCTATCACTTCATGGCAAACAGAAGGAGAAAAAGTGGAAACAGAGACAGATTTTATTTTCTTGGGCTCTAAAATCACTGCAGACAGTGACTGCAGACATAAAATTAAAAGACACTTGCTCCTTGGAAGAAAAGCTATGACAAATCTAAACAGCGTATTGAAAAGCAGAGACATCACTTTGCCAACAAAGGTCCATCTAAGTCAAAGCTATGGCTCTTCCAGTGTCACATATGGATATGAGAGTTAGACCTTATATAAAAAAGACTGAGCACCAAAGAACTGATGCTTTCAACTTGTGGCACTGGAGAAGACTCTTGAGAGTACCTTGGACGGCAAGGAGATCAAGCCAGTATATCCTAAAGGAAATCAACCCTGAATATTCATTAAAAGGACTGATGCTAAAGCTGAAGCTCCAATACTTTGACCACCTGATGCAAAGAGCCAACTCATTGGCAAAGATCCTGATGCTGGGAAAGACTGAGGACAGGGGGAGAAGGAGGTGACCGAGGATGAGACGGTTGGATGGCATCGCTGACTCAATGGACATGAGTTTGAGCAAACTCTGGGAAATAATGAAAAACAGGGAAGCCTGGCATGCTGCAGTTCATGGGGTCACAGTCACACACCATTTAGCAACTGAACGATACGTAAAACAGACAGCTGGTGAGAAGCTGCTGTATCAGACAGGGAGCCCAGCTCTGTGCTGTGATGACCCTGAAGGGTATGATGGGGAATGGTGGGAGGGAAGCTCAAGAGGGAGAGGACATATGCATACTTATAGCTAGTTTACTATGTTGTACAGCAGAAACCAACACAACATTGTAAATCAATTATCCTCCAATCAAAAAAACTGTTTAAAGGAAAACTGAAAGGAGAGGCCTGGAGCAGATTTCCCCCTCACAGATCTCAAAACCAGTCCTGCAAACACCTTGACCTCAGACTTCCAGCCTCCAAAGCTGTGAGACAAGCAATTTCTATTCTTTAAGACCCTCACTTCTGGTCCCTTGATATGTCAGCCCTAGAACACTTCAGCATTTACTAAGTGAATAAATGAATAAAATTACTCAAAGCAGCAATTGCCTGAATATCAGCAATGCACCTGTGCAAGCTTTGCAANGACACCTTGACCTCAGACTTCCAGCCTCCAAAGCTGTGAGACAAGCAATTTCTATTCTTTAAGACCCTCACTTCTGGTCCCTTGATATGTCAGCCCTAGAACACTTCAGCATTTACTAAGTGAATAAATGAATAAAATTACTCAAAGCAGCAATTGCCTGAATATCAGCAATGCACCTGTGCAAGCTTTGCAAAGCTGCAAACACAATAGCAGGGTATTAGGCAGAATTCCACCCACAAGCCATACTGCATTTAGATCTATCAGGACAGACTTCCTCCTCTCTCTATGAATATTTTGAAAGGAAAACAGTTTTTTCCATAATTTTTACCCACTAGGTTTTTATTTCTGTTTAAAGAAAGCTCGAAAAGCAGGAACTGTAATTGAAGAGCAGACAGATGGTTACAACATTCAAGTGTCGAAAACAGATGGGAGTACTTCCATTCAGCTGTGTCCCCTCCTTTCTTAGTTTTTCCTGCCACATCTTACTTCTCCAGAACTGCCCCCCCCCCTTCCTGAGAAATGGAGTATTTCCTGCCATATCAATAAACAAGATTGTCACAGCCATCAGCAACTCCAGCCCTCCAAATGTGAATTTCTGAGCCCTGAGGGTACCCAGGAAGAGCCATACCTGTTATCTGGCAGCCCACCCAGTCCTTAAGGCAGTACTGAGGAGCTATGGGGGAAGGGACACACACACACACACACACACACACACACACACACAGAAACAGGATACAGTTCCTTAAACAGCAAGGAGATTAAGCCCATCAATCCTAAAGGAAATCAACCCTTAATATTCATTGGAAGGACTGATGCTGAAGCTGAAATTCCAATACTTTGGCCACCTGATAGGAAGAGCCGACTCATTGGAAAAGAGACTGACGCTGAGAAAGGTTGAGGGCAGGAGGAGAAGGGAGTGATGGCTGGATGGCATCACTGAGCCAATGGACATGTGTTTGAGCACACTCCGGGAGATAGTAAAGAAAGCCTGGCATGCTGCAATCCATGGGGTTGCAGTCGGACCCGACTGAGTGACTGAACTACAACTGGCCCCAGACAGCTAAGATGCATATGAAAGGAAATTATTTCAGTGAGCCCAGACTCTTGCATCTTCCCATACAGAGAAAAGTGCTAAATTCCTAGAGATACCTGCTTTTGCTTAACTAACGATAATCTTTCGATGTTCAGACTACCTGCCCTTTGCGCATAACTTCTATATAACCTGGCTCCCCTCTTCACTTCCTTGGAACAGTTCTCTCAGAGTCACTTGAAATGTTGTCTCCCAGGCTTGAAGTCCTAAAAATTCCCACCAAATAAAATATAACCCTCACTTTCTAAGTTGTGAGTATTTTTTTTAAGTCGACACTCCGCCACCTCTAGGTCATCATAGCTTGTCAGTAAATCCTGAAATGAAAAAGAAAATACTAACATTCAAACATCATCTCCTGGATCAAATGCCAGTCAATTCCTTGTGTCTTTCATGGTTTCTCCCTTGTAAATCCAGCACAGACACCATGAATCTGTGGAAGAAGGAGAAATATGTGAGAGAGACATTTCACTGACCTAACTTACCAATTCCCAAGTAGTCCTGAATGACTCACTGCCTTGGGACATCAGGGACTGTGGCTAAGATTGCCCCAAAGGAATGAATAGAACCTAGTCCCACATGCTCAGGAAATTTCCCCTCATATACTTGCGTTTGTAATGGATTCTCCTTCCAGCTCACTCACATTCACTTTGATCTAAATCTGGCTGAAAGCACACAGCTTCATTAAATATAACATTGGCAGGAAGACCATAGATTTTAATGTGAAATGATTCAAAGTGAAAATATGACATTTTGGAAAAGCTCATTAAAATTGTTAAACGTTGATGGGTTTGTTAGCTAGTCCTACTGTTCAACTTAACAACAGCTCTTCATTTTTTCACTATGTGCTGGTTGTTACAGAACAGGCTGGAACCATTTTCCTATAAAAACCAAAGATAGAAATGTGCCCTAAGAATTTTATTGAGAATATATATTTTATTTTAATAATAAAAGAAACAAAGCACATCAGTTGGAGAAACAGGAACTCAAAATTTAGACTAAAGTAAGTGAATTATATGCTGAAGCTGAAACTCCAGTACTTTGGCTACCTCATGCAAAGAGTTGACTCATTGGAAAAGATTCTGATGCTGTGATGACCCTGAAGGGTATGATGGGGAATGGTGGGAGGGAAGCTCAAGAGGGAGAGGACATATGTATACTTATAGCTAGTTTACTTTGTTGTACAGCACAAACCAACACAACATTGTAAATCAATTATCCTCCAATCGAAAAAACTGTTTAAAGGAAAAATGAAAGGAGAGGCCTGGAGCAGATTTCCCCCTCACAGATCTCAAAACCAGTCCTGCAGACACCTTGACCTCAGACTTCCAGCCTCCAAAGCTGTGAGACAAGCAATTTCTATTCTTTAAGACCCTCAAGCTCTTCCAGTGTCACATATGGATATGAGAGTTAGACCTTATATAAAAAAGACTGAGCACCAAAGAACTAATGCTTTCCACTTGTGGCACTGGAGAAGACTCTTGAGAGTACCTTGGATGGCAAGGAGATCAAGCCAGTATATCCTAAAGGAAATCAACCCTGAATATTCATTAAAAGGACTGATGCTGAAGCTGAAGCTCCAATACTTTGACCACCTGATGCAAAGAGCCACCTCATTGCCAAAGATCCTGATGCTGGGAAAGACTGAGGACAGGGGGAGAAGGAGGTGACCGAGGATGAGACGGTTGGATGGCATCGCTGACTCAATGGACATGAGTTTGAGCAAACTCTGGGAAATAATGAAAAACAGGGAAGCCTGGCATGCTGCAGTTCATGGGGTCACAGTCACACACCATTTAGCAACTGAACGATACGTAAAACAGACAGCTAGTGAGAAGCTGCTGTATCAGACAGGGAGCCCAGCTCTGTGCTGTGATGACCCTGAAGGGTATGATGGGGAATGGTGGGAGGGAAGCTCAAGAGGGAGAGGACATATGTATACTTATAGCTAGTTTACTTTGTTGTACAGCACAAACCAACACAACATTGTAAATCAATTATCCTCCAATCGAAAAAACTGAGGATGAGACGGTTGGATGGCATCGCTGACTCAATGGACATGAGTTTGAGCAAACTCTGGGAAATAATGAAAAACAGGGAAGCCTGGCATGCTGCAGTTCATGGGGTCACAGTCACACACCATTTAGCAACTGAACGATACGTAAAACAGACAGCTGGTGAGAAGCTGCTGTATCAGACAGGGAGCCCAGCTCTGTGCTGTGATGACCCTGAAGGGTATGATGGGGAATGGTGGGAGGGAAGCTCAAGAGGGAGAGGACATATGCATACTTATAGCTAGTTTACTATGTTGTACAGCAGAAACCAACACAACATTGTAAATCAATTATCCTCCAATCAAAAAAACTGTTTAAAGGAAAACTGAAAGGAGAGGCCTGGAGCAGATTTCCCCCTCACAGATCTCAAAACCAGTCCTGCAAACACCTTGACCTCAGACTTCCAGCCTCCAAAGCTGTGAGACAAGCAATTTCTATTCTTTAAGACCCTCACTTCTGGTCCCTTGATATGTCAGCCCTAGAACACTTCAGCATTTACTAAGTGAATAAATGAATAAAATTACTCAAAGCAGCAATTGCCTGAATATCAGCAATGCACCTGTGCAAGCTTTGCAAAGCTGCAAACACAATAGCAGGGTATTAGGCAGAATTCCACCCACAAGCCATACTGCATTTAGATCTATCAGGACAGACTTCCTCCTCTCTCTATGAATATTTTGAAAGGAAAACGGTTTTTTCCATAATTTTTACCCACTAGGTTTTTATTTCTGTTTAAAGAAAGCTCGAAAAGCAGGAACTGTAATTGAAGAGCAGACAGATGGTTACAACATTCAAGTGTCGAAAACAGATGGGAGTACTTCCATTCAGCTGTGTCCCCTCCTTTCTTAGTTTTTCCTGCCACATCTTACTTCTCCAGAACTGCCCCCCCTTTCTGAGAAATGGAGTATTTCCTGCCATATCAATAAACAAGATTGTCACAGCCATCAGCAACTCCAGCCCTCCAAATGTGAATTTCTGAGCCCTGAGGGTACCCAGGAAGAGCCATACCTGTGATCTGGCAGCCCACCCAGTCCCTAAGGCAGTACTGAGGAGCTATGGGGGAAGGGACACACACACACACACACACACAGAAACAGGATACAGTTCCTTAAACAGCAAGGAGATTAAGCCCATCAATCCTAAAGGAAATCAACCCTTAATATTCATTGGAAGGACTGATGCTGAAGCTGAAATTCCAATACTTTGGCCACCTGATAGGAAGAGCCGACTCATTGGAAAAGAGACTGACGCTGAGAAAGGTTGAGGGCAGGAGGAGAAGGGAGTGATGGCTGGATGGCATCACTGAGCCAATGGACATGTGTTTGAGCACACTCCGGGAGATAGTAAAGAAAGCCTGGCATGCTGCAATCCATGGGGTTGCAGTCGGACCCGACTGAGTGACTGAACTACAACTGGCCCCAGACAGCTAAGATGCATATGAAAGGAAATTATTTCAGTGAGCCCAGACTCTTGCATCTTCCCATACAGAGAAAAGTGCTAAATTCCTAGAGATACCTGCTTTTGCTTAACTAACGATAATCTTTCGATGTTCAGACTACCTGCCCTTTGCGCATAACTTCTATATAACCTGGCTCCCCTCTTCACTTCCTTGGAACAGTTCTCTCAGAGTCACTTGAAATGTTGTCTCCCAGGCTTGAAGTCCTAAAAATTCCCACCAAATAAAATATAACCCTCACTTTCTAAGTTGTGAGTATTTTTTTTAAGTCGACACTCCGCCACCTCTAGGTCATCATAGCTTGTCAGTAAATCCTGAAATGAAAAAGAAAATACTAACATTCAAACATCATCTCCTGGATCAAATGCCAGTCAATTCCTTGTGTCTTTCATGGTTTCTCCCTTGGAAATCCAGCACAGACACCATGAATCTGTGGAAGAAGGAGAAATATGTGAGAGAGACATTTCACTGACCTAACTTACCAATTCCCAAGTAGTCCTGAATGACTCACTGCCTTGGGACATCAGGGACTGTGGCTAAGATTGCCCCAAAGGAATGAATAGAACCTAGTCCCACATGCTCAGGAAATTTCCCCTCATATACTTGCGTTTGTAATGGATTCTCCTTCCAGCTCACTCACATTCACTTTGATCTAAATCTGGCTGAAAGCACACAGCTTCATTAAATATAACATTGGCAGGAAGACCATAGATTTTAATGTGAAATGATTCAAAGTGAAAATATGACATTTTGGAAAAGCTCATTAAAATTGTTAAACGTTGATGGGTTTGTTAGCTAGTCCTACTGTTCAACTTAACAACAGCTCTTCATTTTTTCACTATGTGCTGGTTGTTACAGAACAGGCTGGAACCATTTTCCTATAAAAACCAAAGATAGAAATGTGCCCTAAGAATTTTATTGAGAATATATATTTTATTTTAATAATAAAAGAAACAAAGCACATCAGTTGGAGAAACAGGAACTCAAAATTTAGACTAAAGTAAGTGAATTATATGCTGAAGCTGAAACTCCAGTACTTTGGCTACCTCATGCAAAGAGTTGACTCATTGGAAAAGATTCTGATGCTGAGAGGGATTGGGAGCAGAAGGAGAAGGGGACGACAGAGGATTAGATGGCTGGATGGCATCATCGACTCGATGGATGTGAGTTTGAGTGAACTCTGGGAGACTGTGATGGACAGGGAGGCCTGGTGTGATTCATGGGGTCGCCAAGAGTCGGACACGACTGAGCGACTGAAATGAAATGAACTGAACTGAACTGAACTGAACTGAATTATAAGCACTGTTTTCAAATCCTGCTCATTTTCATTTCAAACCAGCATTTCCATAATTATAACTATGCATATTTCTAAATAGTAATATATCTCTATACAGACTTAAGAGGAAAACAATGAACCATCATCACAGCAATAAACTAAAACCAAGAAGTAACATTAAGTTTAACAAGAAGGGAATGCTACCCACTTTTGTATTCTTGCCTGGAAAATTCCATGGACAGGAGCCTGGCAGACTACAGTCCATGGGGTCACAAAGAGTTGGATATGACTGAGAGACTAACACTTTTTAAAAAGGTCATCAAATCGCAGTCCCTTGGAAATAAAGAAAATTAACTATGAGGTGAAAAGGAGATATTAAAGATGTAATAACAGATTACTTATAAAACAAAAAAGAACACTAGATAAGATCCTTTAGAATGTGCTCTAAGTAGCTTTCAAAGGCAAATGTATAGCCTTAAGTATTTCCATTATTACAGAAAAGAAGGAGAGAAAAGGACTCAGCTCATAAAAGAATTTAGACAACAAATGAAAATCACAGAAAAGAGAGAGAATAAAACTAAAAGCAGCATATGGACTCTGAGGGAGAAGGAGAGGGAGAGGGTGGGATGATTTGGGAGAATAGCATTGAAATATGTATACTATCATGTAAGAAATGAATTGCCAGTCTATGTTCAATGCAGGATGCAGGATGCTTGGGGCTGGTGTATGGAATTTAGACAACAAATGAAAATCACAGAAAAGAGAGAGAATAAAACTAAAAGCAGGATTGAATTCATTCAGACATTAAAATGCGATATTATTGATAAATCACACACATCATCTCTTTGAAAGGAACTAAGCTCTAGCGTATCTAAGAAATATAGGAAGAGGGCAGGAAAGAATAAAATGAGAAATGGAAAATGGGAAATGATACATATAAAAGATAATCAAGATGTTAAGAGTTCTGTGTTTGGAACCCAAGGAACTGGGTCAAATCTTATGTCAGTCACTTGCTAGTTATGAGATTCCAGGTATATCTACCTTCTTAAGCCTATTTTCTCTATAAACGAGAAATGGAAAATTTCTTAAAAGAGAAGATAATACTATCTCCCTCCTAAAGTTTTTGCAAAAGCCAATGAAGTACCTCACAGTACAGGAACTAGTAAGCACCAGGCTCTATTCTACATCATTCCTTAAGACTTCCATGACATTAGTTTGCTTGCTTTGTAAAGGCCCACCATCCCTTCTTACATTCGCTGAGAATGTAATCACTTAACATGGTCTTGTTAGGTGCATGGTGTAAGGTGGCACTTGTGATTTCATCTTCAAAATAATGCAATTCAGGGACTGCCCTGGCAGTCCAGTAGTTGAGACTCTACCTTCCAATGCAGAGGATGCAGGTTTGATCCCTGGTCAGGGAGCTAAGATTCCACGTCTCATGGCCACAAAAATCAAAAAATAATACAAAAGCAATATTGTAACAAATTCAACAAATGCTTTATAAAGAAAGGCTTACATCAAAAACACGCAAAAAAAATTTTAATGCAATTTATGGAAATAAGTGAAAGATCAAATTTGTCCAGGCTTTAAATGGAACTGACATGGCTGTGTATGAGATGGTGAGGGGGCAGCTGACATGGAGTGCTTTGACAAGGGTCAAAATGTCCTCCCCAAAACATGTCTATACAGCAGTTTCCTGCTCCAAGAAGTCTCCTTTTAAAAGATAGAGAGGTGACCTGGTGAGAATCTGTCTGCATAAACGTGGACATAAAAATGACAAGAGCAACACAATGTCTAGGAAAAGAAGAATGAGGAGCAAAGAACAGAATTATTTAGTAAACAAGAGTCAGGAGGGGAATGAACGGAGGTGGAAAAGGATCAACTGGACACATAAGAGGAAAACCAATTACATTCACCCTTCAGTGTCTACGGGAGGCTGGGTCTAGCATCCCTGCAGACGCCAAAATTCAAGGAAGCTCAATTCTCTTATAAAATGGCAAAGTATTTGCATATAATCTATGCACATCCTCCTGTATACTTTAAGTCATCCCTGGATTGCTAGAGATGATACATCTCTAATACAATCCAAGTGCTACATCAACACTGGCAGGTACAAGGCAACTTCAAGATCTGCTTTTAGATACTTTTCATAATTTCTCTTCCTGAATATTTTCTATCCACAGTTGGTTAAATTCAAAGATACTGAGCCCACTGATTTAGAGGACTAACTGTAGTGTCCCAGTAGTGGCTAAAAATGAACACTTCCTGTGTGTGAACTACTGTGTCTAAGCAGGTTTCATGTGATAACTCATTCCGTGCTCATCACACAACTCCGAGGTGGGTGTTAACGTTCTCTTTCACTGAGGGAAATCCCACAGAATGAAGTCACCAGCCTGGAACCTAGAGTCAGTTCATGGTCAAAGCTGGCATCTACAGCCAGGCAAAGGCCCATAATTCTAAACCCCACTGCTCACTCCCTTCACAGAGAAGTGTCCCAGGGACCAAAGGAGCCTCAAGAAGGAAGAAGTCATCATTAGTGCCAATCCTACAAAAAAAAAAAAAATGTGGAGTCAGAAGCTCCTGGACTTCCCATATGCAGCTTCAGTGGAGGAATTGTGGCTAAAATCAGAAAGCAGATGACAATCCTTAGGAACAAAGAGAAAGCAACATGGGACAGCTGGCTTAAGTAAAACTCTCCATCCAAGGAATCAGTGGTTAAAAAGACAAGAGTCCAGAACAAGGGATGTGGGAAGGGAAGAGAAAGAATGGATCTGCTGGGTCGATCTGAGAACAGGATGAACTAGGACAGCAATAAATAATAACTGATGGGGAACTATGATGGAGAGAGAAAAGCAGAAAATAAATAAAGCGCCAGTCAATATCGTTCCCCAAAGTAAAGTTCATGACAGTAAAAATATCTTACCTGTTAACAAATAGGGGCTTGTCAACAGCAAAAAAACAAACACCCTGATTTAAAACTGGGCAAAAAGACTTGAATAGACATTTCTCCACAGAAGATACTCAGACAGCAAATACATGCATGAAAAGATGCTCAACATCACTAATCATTCAGTTCAGTTCAGTCGATAAGTCATGTCCGACTCTGCAACCCCATGAATCACAGCAGGCCAGGCCTCCCTGTCCATCACCAACTCCTGGAGTTCACTCAAACTCATGTCCATAGAGTCGGTGATGCCATCCAGCCATCTCATCCTCGGTCGTCCCCTTCTCCTCCTGCCCCCA
>SJYX01006086.1:161341-180998 GCA_006410675.1 Oreotragus oreotragus | reverse complement strand
ATCATCTTTCAGGATTTGAAACAGCTCAACTGGAATTCCATCACCCCCACTAGCTTTGTTCATAGTGATGCTTTCCAAGGTCCACTTGACTTCACATTCCAGGATGTCTGGCTCTAGATGAGCGATCACACCATCATGTTTATCTGGATTGTGAAGATGCTTTTTTTACAGTTCTTCTGTGTATGTTTGCCACCTCTTCTTAATATCTTCTGCTTCTGTAAGGTCCAGACCATTTCTGTCCTTTATCGAGCCCATCTTTGCATGAAATGTTCCTTTAGTATCTCTAATTTTCTTGAAGAGATCTCTAGTCTTTCCCATTCTGTTCTTTTCTTCTATTTCTTTGCATTGATCGCTGAGGAAGGCTTTCTTATCTCTCCTTGCTATTCTTTGGAACTCTGGATTCAGATGCTTATATCTTTCCTTTTCTCCTTTGCTTTTCACCTGTTTTCTTTTCACAGCTATTTGTAAAGCCTCCTCAGACAGCCCTTTTGCTTTTTTGCATTTCTTTTCCATGGGGATGGTCTTGATCCCTGTCTCCTGTACAATGTCACAAACATCTGTCCATAGTTCATCAGGCACTCTATCTATCAGATCTAGGCCCTTAAATCTATTTCTCACTTCCACTGTACAATCATAAGGGATTTGATTTAGGTCATACCTGAATGGTCTAGCGGTTTTCCCCACTAATCATTAGAGAAATGCAAATCAAAACCACAGTGAGCTACTACTTCCCACCCACTAGGATGGCTATTATAAAGACACAGATTTTTAAAAATTAAAAAGCGCTGCCAAGTATGTGAAGAAATGAGAACCTACCCTGTGCCCTGCTAGTGGAAATGTAAAATGATGAGGCACTGTGAAAAACAGGATGGTAATTCTTAATATAAGAAGATGTAGGCATACCATATGATCCAGTAATTCTCCTTCTGAGTATAAACTCAAAAGAAATGAAAGCAGGGATTTGAAAAAATATTTGTGCACCCACATTTATAGCACATTATTCACAATAGCCAAGGGTAGAAGCAGACTGAGTGCCCGCTGACAATTAATGGACAAACAAAATGTGGCATATTCACACAATGGGATAATATTCAGCTTTGAAAAAGAAGGAAATTCTGGTACACTGTACAACGTGAATGAATGCTGAAGACATGATGCTGAGTGAAATAAGCCCGTCACACAAGGAAAACTACTTACATGAGGTTCCTAGAGTGGTCAGACTCATAGAGGGAAGGCAGGATGGGGGCTCCCAAGGGCCAGGGGCTCTGGGGAGAAGTGAATGATAATGGGTATAAGGTTTCTCTTTGAAACGATGAAATGTTTAGCAACTAGACAGGAGAAATGGATGCAAGCCATGGAGGATGCACTAAACGTCCTGGAATGGTGGCTAAGGTAGTCAACTTAATTTAAATATATTTTACACAAATTAATAAAAAAGAATTTCAGATTCAATGAATTGTAAACTCTATGCATAAAATATATNAATGTTTAGCAACTAGACAGGAGAAATGGATGCAAGCCATGGAGGATGCACTAAACGTCCTGGAATGGTGACTAAGGAGTCAACTTAATTTAAATATATTTTACACAAGTTAATAAAAAAGAATTTCAGATTCAATGAATTGTAAACTCTATGCATAAAATACATGCTTTGGACATTATATTCCAATAAAATTGTTAATAAAAAAAAGAAAAAGAATCACGGCTTGAAGAGAAGCCAAGGTCAGGGTGAGTGGGAACATGGAATCCTTTCCGTCAGAGTGGATCAGATTCAATGAATTGTAAACTCTATGCATAAAATACATGCTTTGGACATTATATTCCAATAAAATTGTTAATAAAAAAAAGAAAAAGAATCACGGCTTGAAGAGAAGCCAAGGTCAGGGTGAGTGGGAACATGGAATCCTTTCCGTCAGAGTGGGGCAGGCTTGCCCACACTGTACACCACAGGACATCAAGTAGTTGCTAAGACTTTGTGCGACCCCATGGACTGCAGCACACCAGGCTTCCCTGTCCTTCCCTGTCGCCAGGAGTTTGCTCAAGCTCATGTCCATTGAGTCAGTGATGCCATCCAACCATCTCATCCTCTGTTGCCCACTTCTGCCCTCAGTCTTTCCTAGCATCAGGGTCTTTTCCAGTGAGTCAGCTTTTCACATCAGGTAGCCAAAGTATTGGAGTTTCAGCTCCAGTACAGTCCTTTCAATGAATATTCAGCGCTGATTTCCTTTGGGATTGACTGGTTTGATCTCCTAGCAGTCCAAGGGACTCTCAAGAATCTTCTCCAGCACCACAATTCAAAAGCATTAATCCTTTGGTGCTCAGCCTTCTTTATGGTCCAACTCTCACATCCACACGTAACTACTGGAAAAACCATAGCTTTGACTAGTCAGACCTTGTTCAGCAAAGTGGCATCTCTGCTTTTAAATATGCTGTCTAGCTTTGTCATAGCTTTTCTTCCAAGGAGCAACTGTCTTTTAACTTCATGGATACAGTCACTGTCCACAATGATTTTGGAGCCCAAGAAAAGAAAATCTGCCACTGTTTCCATTTTTCCCCATCTACTTGCCATGAAGTGATAGGACCAGATGCCATGATCTCAGTTTTTTGAATGTTGAGTTTTAAGCCAGATTTTTCACTCTCCTCTTTCACCTTTATCAATATGGGACACAAAAATGGCACAGAAGTATACCAAATATGTGATTAAATTTAATTAATTTATATCCATGTAAAGAACTAATTTTTCATGTCTGAAAAATTATAACCAAACTCTAGAAACAGTTGAAAAATAAACGAGAGCAGTTGTTTGATAATTAAAGTGTGCTAAGGTCCTCGTCATGATAGAGAAATTGATTTTTTTTAAATGCCGAAAAACTTTTTAAATTATCTATAGTTAAAATGCTTCACTGAAAAGACCCTGATGCTGGGAAACATTGAAGAAATGTAAAGAACTAATTTTTCATGTCTGAAAAATTATAACCAAACTCTAGAAACAGTTGAAAAATAAATGAGAGCAGTTGTTTGATAATTAAAGTGTGCTAAGGTCCTCGTCATGATAGAGAAATTGATTTTTTTTTAATGCTGAAAAACTTTTTAAATTATCTATAGTTAAAATGCTTCACTGAAAAGACCCTGTTGCTGGGAAACATTGAAGGCAGGAGGAGAAGAGGGTGACAAAAAATGAGATAGTTGGATGGCATCACCTACTCAATGGATGTGAGTGTGAGCAAATTCCAGGAGATAGTGAGGGACAGGAAAACCCTGGGGTGCTGCAGTCCATGCCGTTTCAAANCAGGAGGAGAAGAGGGTGACAAAAAATGAGATAGTTGGATGGCATCACCTACTCAATGGATGTGAGTGTGAGCAAATTCCAGGAGATAGTGAGGGACAGGAAACCCCTGGGGTGCTGCAGTCCATGCCGTTTCAAAGAGTCAGACACAACTGAGCGACTAAACATCAAAAATGGACCCAACTCCTTCCTCCCACAAAAAGTTCTAAACCCAATTTGACTGGGGCTTCTAGAAGGTCATTAAGAATAAATGAGGTCATAGGGTGGGATTCTAATTCAACAGGATGATCTTTTGAGAAGAGGAAGGGCAAGATCTCACTCTCTCAGGAGGACACAGCCACAAGCCTGCCATCTGAAAGCTAGGAAGAGGGTTCTCATGAGAACCCAACTCTGCTGACACCATGATATCCCACTGCCAGCCTCCAGAACTGTGAGAAAATACATTTCTGTTGTTTAAGGCACCCAGTCTATGGCATTTTTTCTATGGCAGCCTGAGCAGATCAAAATAACCAATAAAAGAGAAGAGACAGCCTGGAAATCTACATATATACACAGAGAAATAGTATCACAAATCACCAAGGAAACGACTTGACTACTGAATGAATGATCTGGGGGGCTAGTGATAATTCAAGTGGAAAAATTAAATTTGAAATCCTAGCTCACAACATACTGTCAACTACAAATTGCCACTCGCCAAGGGCATTTGCCATCTGCCTCTGCAGAGATTGAATCCTACACTGCTGCAGCTGTTGGCCTTCAATAGGCCCTGAAGGGAGTTCAGGGTGGAGAATGAGGCACTTTGTGCTCCAGGAAAACTGGTGGAACAGGCTTTTAGATAGATATTTTCAGGACCTGGTTTCATGGCCCCAATCCCTGCATCTCCCCATATCTAGAAGAGCACTAAATCCTTTCATGGTGACATCAGCTACTCAAGACTAACAGAAAACCTTTTGTAAGGTAAGTGCTTTAATGCATCGAATTTCCCCTTCACCAAAATCACATATACTGACCTTCCACTACTACCTTTTTGGAGCAGTTTCTCAGCTGAGATGCTGTCTCCGGCTGCAGTCCTCATTTCTACCCCAAATAAAACTTAGCTCCCAGCTCTTATGTAGTGTGTCTTTTTTAAGTCGACAACAGCAAAAGTAAATTCAAGGAGAATTAAAAATCTGAACATGAAAAGCAAGAAGTAAAGATGATTAGAAGAAAATATACAAGGCGGTAAAAAATGGGGAAATTTTTAAGGCAGAAAAAAAAAGCACAAACCATAAATGAAAATTAACAAATTAAAAATGAAAAACTATAAGCCATAGGCTAGTAGTAGATATTTACAATGTATATTCCTGACATGAAGGATCTAGAATGTGTAAAAAAGACTTCTCTAGATTAAAAAGATACCCCCACATGAAAAATGAGCAAAATACATAAACAGACTATTCATAGATGAGTCATTACATATATATGTATACATATACATTTTTATTATTATGTATATATATATATGAAAAGATGCTCTACTAGAATCAGGCAAATGCACATTAAAACAGAGCTACTATTTAGATGCTGCTACTGCTGCTAAGTCACTTCAGTCATGTCCGACTCTGTGTGACCCCATAGACGGCAGCCCACCAGGCTCCCCCATCCCTGGGATTCTCCAAGCAAGAATACTGGAGTGGGTTGCCATTTCCTTCTCCAATGCATGAAAGTGAAAAGTAAAAGTGAAGTCGCTCAGTCATGTTCGACTCTTAGTGACCCCATGGACTGCAGCTAACCAGGCTCCTCTGTCCATGGGATTTTCCAGGCAAGAGTACTGGAGTGGGTTGCCATTGCCTTCTCCGACTATTTAGATAGCCAGTGGGAATTTGCTGCATGACTCAGGGAACTCAAACCCAGGCTCTGTCACAACCTACAAGGGTAGGAGGTGGGAGGGAAGTTCAAGAGGGAGGGGACATATATATACCTATAGTTGATTCAAGTTGACATGGCAGAAACCAACACAATATTGTAAAGCAATTATCCTTCAATTAAAAATAAATATTTTTTTAATCAGCATTAAAAAACTATACTATTTCACACCCATCAAATTAACAAAAATTTTAAAGTCCATGATTCAGCAATTCCACTCCTGGGCATATATCTAGACTAAATTATAATTCAAAAAGATACATGCATCCTATATGTTCATAAAAGTCCAATAATTCTAAGCAATGAGGTGGCTACAGAGAAACAAAAACTGTACACTGAGTAGGTGAGGGCATAAATTAGTACAACCACCTTAGAAAGGTGTTGTTAACATGCCTTTTTATCCATTTACTCTCTTCTAGAAATGTACTCTAACGGGAACACACCTGTGTGCAAAAGGAGACACAAACATATAAGAATGCTGTTGTCATATTGTGAATTTCCAAGAACTTTCCAAGCAACTTTGAATAAAATGACAGGAAAAACATATTAAATCCACCAATCGTAACATCATGATTAGTCACAACTCCAGCAACACCATTAAAAAATAACTAAGCTCATAGAATCCGGCCCATCACTTCATGGCAAATGTAAGGGGGAAAAGTAAAAGAAAGCAGTGACAGATTTTCTTTTCTTGGGCTCCAAAATTACTGCAGATGGTGACTGTAAACATGAAATCAGACCATGCCTGCCTCTTGGAAAGAAAGCCATGACAAACCTAGACAGCATATTAAAAAGCAAAGACATCACTTGCTGACAAAGGTCCGTAGAATCAAAGCTATGGTTTTTCCAGTAGTCATGTATGGAATTGAGAGGTGGACCATAAAGAAGGCTGAGTGCCAAGGAATTGATGCTTTCGAATTATGGTGCTGGAGAAGACTCTTGAGAGTCCCTTGGACTGCAAGATCAAACCGGTCAATAGTAAAGAAAATCAACACTGAATATTCATTGGAGGGACTGATGCTGAAGCTGAAGCTCCAACACTTTGGTCACCTGATGTGAAGAGCCAACTCATTGGAAAAAACCCTAAGCTGGGAAAGGTTGAAGGCCAAAGGAGAAGGGAGTGGCAGAGGATGAGATGGTTAGCAACATCACCAACTCAACAGACATGAACTTGAGCAAACTCTGGGAGGTAGTGAAGGACAGGGAAGCCTGGCATGGGGCTTCAGTCCATGGGGTCACGAAGACTCAGACATGACTTAGCGCCTCAGCAACAACAACCAGCTGTACTTTCTCCTCCTTCATCTCCTCAGGCAACAGAAAAGCAGATACAGCATGACGTCAAGGATGCAAACTGAAGCTCAGAAAGAAAACACTTCTCACACGAGGACAGGAGCCATCAAGGACAAGTCACTCAAATTAAGTTGGAAGGTACGGCTGAAGGTGCCCTTCTTAAATATACTTGATATAAAAAGAAATGGCAGAGCAAATACACACAACTATGGGCTTCCCTGGTGGCTCAGAGGTTAAAGCATCTGCCTGGAATGCTGGAGACCTGGGTTCGATCCCTGGGTCGGGAAGATCCCCTGGAGAAGGAAATGGCAACCCACTCCAGTACTCTTGCCTGGAGAATCCCATGGAGGGAGGAGCCTGCTAGGCTACTAGCAGTCCATGGAGTCGCAAAGAGTCGGACACGACTAAGCGACTTCACTCACTCACTCATGACAAAAGTAAAGAAGGAAAACCAAGTGCAGAAGCCAGCCTGAAAGGAAATATCCTCCCAGAAATGGGTGAAAAGTTCTCATACAGGTCCTGGTGATAGCCAACACAAGAGAGGTACCTCTGGGTGGCTGTTTCTCCACCTTTGATTCCATCTCTAGATCAAGCATTTTTTGCCTTGAGCCCAATTTGAATATTTCATTAGAAAGTGGAGTGATTAGTACTTCTCAGCTCTTTCAAAGCTGTCTGTGGAACATCCCTAGTTCAGTGGTTAAGACTCTACACTCTCAATGCAGGGGGCATGGGTTCAATCCCTGGTCAAGGAAATAAGACCCAGTATGACTCAAGGTGTGGCCAAAACATTTTTTAAAATTAAGCTATCTGTGTCCTACCACTCACTTCAGGCTTTAAAAGCGCTGACCACACTCTAAGCTACAAAAAGAAGAAAAAAAGTTCTTCCAATAAATGATCCGCTATGAAAAACTAAGAACATAAAATCAGCAAAACAAGAAAGAAAACATGAGCGGACAGGCAAAGAAAGGAGATTACAAAGGGAAACTACAGAATTCAGGAAACATCCTGAGAGCAAAACACCTCTACAAAACTAATAAATAAACTAGAAATGGTGAGAAATAGCATAGGCAGAGTTGAAAACTTAAATAGTAATGCCCAGGAATGGCTTGAAATAATTACAGAGAGTCAGAAGTTAAATGGAAGGGTTTAGAGATCAAAACTGAGACATCAGATTAAATACTACAGCCCTGACATTAGTTATTTTATTCCAGCAGTTCTACTATTGCTCAAAATAGTTTGGGCACATTTGGGAGACAATTGCTTTTAAAACCAAGGTGTTTTTTTTTTTTTTAATTTAATAAAAGAAAACTAGCTTTGTTACTTTATTTTCCTTCCTCATCCTTGATCTGCAACAACTGTATACAACATGACTAAAGGATTGGCACATAAAAGGCAAATAACAGTAATAGCTGTAACTTCTATAACGTGTATTACATAATGGCACTATTGTAAAACTTTACACCTATGAAACCATTTAATCTCATAACTATCCCCCAAGGAAATAAACACCATTATTGTCTCCCACCTCAGTAAAGTGAAAGTGTTAATTGCTCAGACTGTCCACTTCTTTGTGACCCCGTGGACTATAGCCTGCCAGGCTACTCTGTCCAAGGTATTCTCCAGGCAAGAATACTGGAGTGGGTAGCCACTCCCTTCTCCAGGGGATCTTCCCAACCCAGGGATGGAACCCAGGTCTCCTGCCTTGCAGGCAGATTCTTTACCGTCTGAGCCACCAGGGAAGCCCCTGAGGAAAGTGAAGCAGGGAGAAATGAAGTAATTTGCTCAAGATCAACAAACAAGTACCTGACACAGCTGGGATGTGAACTCAGGCATCTGGGTCCAGCATTCATAATCTTTATCCCTCCACAAATGTGTGAATAAATGGCCAGCTACTTCCTTTACCCAGCTTGGTCCCACTCCACTTCTTACTCTGTTTCTTCTATTGCTGTCTCTTATACACATCTAGATGTGTATAAGAGACAGTACAAACAAGTACCTGACACAGCTGGGATGTGAACTCAGGCATCTGGGTCCAGCATTCATAATCTTTATCCCTCCACAAATGTGTGAATAAATGGCCAGCTACTTCCTTTACCCAGCTTGGTCCCACTCCACTTCTTACTCTGTTTCTTCTATTGAGACTATGGGAAACCATTCAAAATCAGATATAAAAATTCTGGTTGATATCTTCTTTCAAGTGCACCTCATTCCACAATACCCATACCTCCTAATCTGATTTTCAAGGAAGGTCACACTTGTTGTCAAAATGTCTAGAAGCCACCTTACCCATCCCTTCATCTTGCCTCTTCAGACACAGGTTCAGTCCCTTAATAAGTGAGGTCTTGTCAAAACCCACAAGAGGCCAGTCACAGAAGCAAGCTCAGGCCAAAGGCAAAGGAGAAGAGTCTGGAATTAGGAGGGCTGGAAGAAGCCCCTACCCATTCAGGGGGCTTTCCTGGAGGTGGGGAGCAGCAGCAGAGGAGATCAAAAGAACACCACAGTTCAATCAGTTCAGTCCCTCAGTCGTGTCCGATTCTTTGTGACCCCATGAATCACAGCACGCCAGGCCTCCTTGTCCATCACCATCTCCCAGAGTTCACTCAGACTCACTTCCATCGAGTCCGTAATGCCATCCAGCCATCTCATCCTCGGTCGTCCCCTTCTCCTCCTGCCCCCAATCCCTCCCAGCATCAGAGTCTTTTCCAATGAGTCAACTCTTCGCATGAGGTGGCCAAAGTACTGGAGTTTCAGCTTTAGCATCATTCCTTCCAAAGAAATCCCAGGGTTGATCTCCTTCAGAATGGACTGGTTGGATCTCCTTGCAGTCCAAGGGACTCTCAAGAGTCTTCTCCAACACCACAGTTCAAAAGCATCGATTCTTCGGCGCTCAGCTTTCTTCACAGTCCAACTTTCACATCCATACATGACCACAGGAAAAACCATAGCCTTGACTAGGCGGACCTTAGTCGGCAAAGTAATGTCTCTGCTTTTGAATATACTATCCAGGTTGGTCATAACTTTTCTTCCAAGGAGTAAGCGTCTTTTAATTTCATGGCTGCAGTCACCATCTGCAGTGATTTTGGAGCCCAAAAAAATAAAGTCTGACACTGTTTCCACTGTTTCCCCATCTATTTCCCATGAAGTGATGGGACCGGATGCCATGATCTTCGTTTTCTGAATGTTGAGCTTTAAGCCAACTTTTTCGCTCTCCTCCTTCACTTTCATCAAGAGGCTTTTTAGCTCCTCCTCACTTTCTGCCATAAGGGTGGTGTCATCAGCATATCTGAGGTTATTGATATTTCTCCCGGCAATCTTGATTCCAGCTTGTGTTTCTTCCAGTCCAGCGTTTCTCATGATGTACTCTGCATATAAGTTAAATAAGCAGGGAGACAATATACAGCCTTGACGTACTCCTTTTCCTATTTGGAACCAGTCTGTTGTTCCATGTCCAGTTCTAACTGTTGCTTCCTGACCTGCATACAGATTTCTCAAGAGGCAGGTTAGGTGGTCTGGTATTCCCATCTCTTTCAGAATTTTCCACAGTTTATTGTGATCCACACAGTCAAAGGCTTTGGCATAGTCAATAAAGCAGAAATAGATGTTTTTCTGGAACTCTCTTGCTTTTTCCATGATCCAGCGGATGTTGGCAATTTGATCTCTGGTTCCTCTGCCTGTTCTAAAACCAGCTTGAACATCAGGGAGTTCACGGTTCACATATTGCTGAAGCCTGGCTTGGAGAATTTTGAGCATTACTTTACTAGCGTGTGAGATGAGTGCAATTGTGCGGTAGTTTGAGCATTCTTTGGCATTGCCTTTCTTTGGAATTGGAATGAAAACTGACCTTTTCCAGTCCTGTGGCCACTGCTGAGTTTTCCAAATTTGCTGGCATATTGAGTGCAGCACTTTCACAGCATCATCTTCCAGGATTTGAAACAGCTCAACGGGAATTCCATCACCTCCACTAGCTTTGTTCTTAGTGATGCTTTCTAAGGCCCACTTGACTTCACATTCCAAGATGTCTGGCTCTAGATTAGTGATCACATCCTCATGATTATCTGGGTCGTGAAGATCTTTTCTGTACAGTTCTTCTGTGTATTCTTGCCACCTCTTCTTAATATCTTCTGCTTCTGTTAGGTCCATACCATTTCTATCCTTTATCGAGCCCATCTTTGCATGAAATGTTCCCTTGGTATCTCCAATTCTCTTGAAGAGATCTCTAGTCTTTCCCATTCTGTTGTTTTCCTCTATCTCTTTGCATTGATTGCTGAAGAAGGCTTTCTTATCTCTTCTTGCTATTCTTTGGAACTCTGCATTCAGATGCTTATATCTTTTCTTTTCTCCTTTGCTTTTCGCCTCTCTTCTTTTCAGTGCTATTTGTAAGGCTTCTCCAGACAGCCATTTTGCTTTTTTGCATTTCTTTTCCATGGGGATGGTCTTGATCCCTGTCTCCTGTACAATGTCACGAACCTCATTCCATAGTTCATCAGGAACTCTGTCTATCAGATCTAGGCCCTTAAATCTATTTCTCACTTCCACTGTATAATCATAAGGGATTTGATTTAGGTCATACCTGAATGGTCTAGCGGTTTTCCCTACTTTCTTCAATTTAAGTCTGAATTTGGAAATAAGGAGTTCATGATCTGAGCCACAGTCAGCTCCTGGTCTTGTTTTTGTTGACTGTATAGAGCTTCTCCATCTTTGGCTGCAAAGAATATAATCAATCTGATTTCGGTGTTGACCATCTGGTGATGTCCATGTGTAGAGTCTTCTCTTGTGTTGTTGGAAGAGGGTGTTTGCTATGACCAGTGCATTTTCTTGGCAAAACTCTATTAGTCTTTGCCCTGCTTCATTCCGCATTCCAAGGCCAAATTTGCCTGTTACTCCAGGTGTTTCTTGACTTCCTACTTTAGCATTCCAGTCCCCTAGAATGAAAAGGACATCTTTTTTGGGTGTTAGTTCTACAAGGTCTTGTAGGTCTTCATAAAACCGTTCAACTTCAGCTTCTTCAGCGTTACTGGCTGGGGCATAGACTTGGATAACTGTGATATTGAATGGTTTGCCTTGGAGATGAACAGAGATCATTCTGTCGTTTTTGAGACTGCATCCAAGTACTGCATTTCGGACTCTTTTGTTGACCATGATGGCTACTCCATTTCTTCTGAGGGATTCCTGCCCACAGGAGTAGATGTAATAGTCATCTGAGTTAAATTCACCCATTTCAGTCCATTTTAGTTCGCTGATTCCTAGAATGTCAACGTTCACCCTTGCCATCTCTTGTCTGACCGCTTCCAATTTGCCTTGATTCATGGACCTGACATTCCAGGTTCCTATGCAATATTGCTCTTTACAGCATCGGATCTTGCTTCTATCACCAGTCACATGCACAACTGGGTATTGTTTTTGCTTTGGCTCCATCCCTTCATTCTTTCTGGAGTTATTTCTCCATTGACCTCTATTAGCATATTGGGCACCTAAATGACCTAGGGAGTTCCTCTTTTGGTATCCTATCATTTTGCCTTTTCGTACTGTTCATGGGGTTCTCAAGGCAAGAATACTGAAGTGGCTTGCCATTCCCTTCTCCAGTGGACCACATTCTGTCAGACCTCTCCACCATGACCCACCTGTCTTGGGTTGCCCTGCAGGCATGGCTTGGTTTCATTGAGTTAGACAAGGCTGTGATCCTAGTGTGATTAGATTGACTAGTTTTCTGTGAGTATAGTTTCAGTGTGTCTGCCCTCTGATGCCCTCTTGCAACACCTACCATCTTACTTGGGTTTCTCTTACCTTGGGCGTCGGGTATCTCTTCACAGCTGCTCCAGCAAAACACAGCCATTGCTCCTTACCTTGGATGAGGGGCATCTCATCCCTCAAGAACACCACAAGAGGTTACAAACCTGGGATCACCCAAGAGCATCAGTTGGCAGTGGGGTGGCATTAGACTAAACAGGTCTCTACACAGCAAAGTCAGTGAGCTCCTGACTGGTGTTGACAGTTATATTCAGAGGGGTAGGAATGAGGTAGTTCAAAGTCTCTGGGTTCATCTTAGGCAGCCTCCCAGGCATCTGGGGAGAGAAGCTGACCAGGGTCAAATCGAGTTTCAAGGCCATTGGAACCTGGATCCACGACAAGGATCTACCTTCTGGCAGAGAACCAAGTGAAAATTTGATCGGAAGCCGGGTCAAAATAGACAAGCATCCTGAGAAACAAAGGACTCTCCTGGGACACCAGCACCTGGCTTGAAGTCCAAGTCCAAGTCCATGCCCAGGCAGGCAGTCTCTGACTCCCTTCCAGAATTGGTCTAAACTGACCTAAGTCTCATCTATTTCCCATGAAGTGATGGGACCAGATGCCATGATCTTAGTTTTCTGAACGTTGAGCTTTAAGCCAACTTTTTCACTCTCCTCTTTCACTTTCAGGACTGATGCTAAAGCTGAAACTGCAGTACTTCGGCCACCTGATGCAAAGAGTTGACTCACGGGAAAAAACTCTGATGCTGGTAGGGATTGAGGGCAGGAGGAGAAGGGGATGACAGAGGATGAGATGGCTGGATGGCATCACCGACTCGATGGACAAGAGTTTGGGTGAACTCCGGGAGTTGGTGACGGAGAGGGAAGCCTGGTGTGCTGCAGTTCATAGAGTCGCAAAGAGTCGGACACGACTGAGCGACTGAACTGAACTGAACTGACCTAAGTCTACATTTGTCCACTGTATACAGGTGAGCAAGCAGGACTGAGGAAGGAGGGCTGCACACTGGTCCGTTCATGAAAGGATGAATCTGTTGCCCTTGCAAGGAAGCCTGGGACAGGCATGCAGCCTCTCAGAAAATCAGACATTAACTGTGATTCTTGTTTATTCAAAACAATGACTGAGGAATCCTACAGAGGAAAGGGTGCCCGTGTGTGGAAGACTCTTTCCAAAGACATCATTGTCCTTGTCAGTTTTTTAAGGTACCAATTTAGTGAAATATCTTTATACTCGAGTTGCATTTGTAGGAGTTATATGTCAATGGACCTCATATTGAAATCCTCTTTGCACATATCAGAGCTTAATTTTACCTAACAAAGAAACTAAGGTGAACTGACTTGAGAAGAGAAAGAAAAAATGAAAAGACATAGAAAAGAGATCTTAATAGATTATGCAGCTATTTCTTAAAAGGAAGATTTGAGAGAGAGATTTATTTTTCCCCATGTATTGATAACATTCTCAGGACGTATTTCTCTTATAAGTTTGTAATTTTTGAGCGTCTTCACTCATTCTAACACCCCCCTACCCCGGTAGTGGGAATTCCTAATAATGTACTTTCACAACCTTGAGAAATTCCACAGAAATAGCACCTGCAAAAACAGTGTATATTAAGAAACTGTTAATGATTATCTTTTATGCTTTTCTTAGGATAACTGCCTTGTTACAAACCCCAAAGGCAGACCCAGAAAGGATTATGACTGAGATCATGAAAATATGGACCTCGGAACACCAGGTCAGCACCAGGCATGAACACTGCCTACGCACTTGCTGACGGTTCCCAAGACTAGCCCAGAAGGGACTGGCCTCGGGTGAAAACAGGAGATCTGGACCAAGTCAGTGTAGTGTTTGGAGAAAGATAAGATCAAAGAAAGTCTTGTAGTCTGCAATTAGGAATAAAGCTGGACTCAGAGTGGACTCTGAACCTCAGTCCAATAGAGGCTGCAGGTCTCTGACCCATGGCACTAGCTTTCCTGTTCTGTCTTCATTCTCACCACTCACTCCTGTACCATTAGGGCAACGTCCCCCCCCAACCCACCTCCACTGCCTACTCTCGCAGCCTCTGATACCTGCCATCTGTTCTCTATATCTCTGGGTTCAGTTTTGGAGAGCTTTTCATTTGTTTGTTTTAGATTCCACACATAAGTAAGATCATACAGTGTCTGTCTTTGTCTGACTTATTTCACTTAAAGGAAAATATGAAATGCTCTCTCTTGGAAACAGTTTGCCTCTTACATGTAGCTGTTTAAGAAGAAATACCAGGGCTTCCCTGGTGGCTGGATGGTCACCTGTCAATACAGATCCCACATGCCCCAACTAAGCCTGTACAGCAGTACACTGACAACTGAGCTTGTGCTCTAGAGCCCGGGAGCTACAGCTACTGAAGGCTGTGTGCCTAGAGTCCATGCTCCGAAACAGAAGAAGCCACAGCAATGAGAAGCCTGCACACCACGAAGAAGGGAAGTCCCTGCCACAACTAGAGAAAGCAAAACAGAAACCCGCAGAAACAAAGACCCAGCAGAGCCAAAAATAAATAGATAATTAATTAAAACGCAAAAATAAAAACCCCTCGGTTTACAAAAAAAAGAGGAGGAAACACCATAAAAGATGGCCATCTACCACACTATGTAACTTAACTGCAATATTCTGTTACATGTAAGGATGGTCAGAACCAGCATTCATTTAACCACAAATGTGACTCTAGGAATTTCCTGTCTATAAGATACTCTACACAGTAGCCATGCCCCCACCACTAGTGCTCGCTAGAACATGACCCTTTCCTCAGATCTCTATCTTCATTAAATTCTACTCCTCCTAGTCAAGGTGCAGGGGCAGAAACAGTAAATGAGGGAGACAAGGGGATGGGAGGTACTACTAATTCTTTACAAAAGGCAAATACATAACATTTTTTTTAAGTTTGTCATGCTAATATAAAGAGAAAGTGAAAAAGAACTTCACAATATCTGATTGCTGTTGATTTGGAAAGGGTTTTGGAAGCTGTATTTATCCCCAATAGGTCAGATACCAAAACAAACAAACAAAGAAAGTGAAACAGAAACAGGATTCCTGAAAAAGTTAGGCGCAATATTTACCATGCATAACACACACACACACACATGACTGGCAGAGATATTACTAAAATGTTGATTATAAAATTGTAAGGCATTTAGGAGTGAGCTAAAGAGACTCAAAATCAAAACCCTACTGGCACTCAGTGAAAAGATGTCTTTTCACCACATCGCCTGTCAGCACCCCCACAACGCCCACGCTCTGCAGGAGCTGTCTGGGCCCAGTGCTAAGGAATTGATTTTTGTTTTTTAGATTGACTTATTCACTTTAACTGTGAGCCTTTCTATTCAGTGTTAATTCCCTAGTCTTCTGCTTGCACTGTGTCCAGTCAGTAACCCAACTTCCTGGGCATGTAATGAGAGTAGGGATAACTCTTCAGAAATCAATACCTTGTTATCAACAGCATGCATTCATGCTCAGTCTCTCAGTCCTGTCCGACTCTTTGTGATCCCATGCACTGTAGCCCACCAGGCTCCTCTGTCCATGGGACTCTGCAGGCAAGAATCCTGGAGTGGGTTGCCATTTCCTCCTCTAGTTATCAATAACAAGAAATAAAGCATCCAACTTAAACATGGGCAAAAGGCAAGGAATCCTTCTTCCCAAGAAGACACACTTATGGCCAACAGGTATGTGAAAATATGCTCAAAAACTGTAATCATCAGGGGAATGCAAATCAAAACCACAGTGAGACATCACCTCACACCTGTTAGGATGCTTATTATCAAAGAACAAGAGATAACAATGTCCCTGAGCATGTGGAGAAAAAAGTAACAGAACGTGTGTACTGTTCGTGGAAATGCAGACTGGTGCAGCCCCTGTAGAAAACACTGTGGAGGTTCCTTAAGAAATCAGAACTACCACAGTATCCAGCAATTCCATCTCTGAGTATAAAACCTAAAGGAAACTAAGAGCTAACTGTACTCCAGTGCTCACTGCAGCATTATTCACAAGAGCCAAGAAACAGACACAATCTTAGTGTGGACAGGCAAACATGAAGGAAATGCTATACGTATGTGTATATATGGATATAGATAAAGATATACAGACATTCCATGCTTTCAACCTTAAAAAGGGGGGAAAAAATCCTGCCCTCTGCAACACCATGGATGACCCAAGAGGGCATTATGCTAAGTGAAGTAAGCCACAGAAAGGCAAGTGCTGCCAATATTACCTGGTATCACTTATATGTGGAATTTTAATTCTTAAAAAAACAAAGTGGAAATCATAGAAACAGTAGAAGAATGGTTGCCAGGAGCTAGACAGGTGAAGGAACTAGTGTTTCTGACAACCTAATGTTTATAGCAAGGTGGCTATAGCGACTCCATGGACTGTAGCCCACCGGGTTCCTCTGTCGTGGAATTCTCCAGGCAAGCATATTGGAGTGGGTTGCCATTTCCTTCTCCAGGAGATCTTCCGGACCCAGGGATTAAACCTGGGTCTCCTCATTGCAGGCGGACTACCCTCTGAACCAACGGGGATGAAGACAGTTGATAACACTATGTTGTATAACAGAAATCTCCTAAAAGGTTAGAACTTCTCAACAACAAAACAACAACAACAAAAAAGGGTAATTTTTTTTTTTAATTAGTACACTGTTACAGACCAAGTTGGTCAAATGTGGTCTTGTAACCATTTCCTTAATTTACAAAGCAGAAAGAGAGAAGTCAAGCCCGCAGTAGGCTAGGCGATCCTCAGAAGTGCACGGGCCCGCGCCCCAGCCTCCGGGTCCCCAGGGGCCGCACCTCTCGCGCCCCCGCACCTCCCGCGCCACACGCCGCGCCGCCGGGCCTCACCGTGCGCCCCGCACTCCCTGCGCGGGGCCGTGCAGCTGCCCGAGCTCAGAGCCGCATTGCGCCGTCCCTTGAGAAGCTGGGTCCTGACGGAGCGCCGCGGTCCCCTGCGCTGGCCTTTAGGAGGTGGGAGGAGCGGCGCGCGGTGCGCACAGGAAATCTGATAGGTGAGGAGCGGGCGGGAGGGCGGGGACTCGGGGCGCTGCTGCTGGGGATGGCTGGGCCCCCGAGTCCCCACCAGTGCCCCGCGTGGGGCTCCGGGAGGTGACCGGACCCACACGCCCAGCGCCAGGGGAGGCGGCAGGCACCGTCTGCGCTGTTCCGCTTTGGTGGCCCCCGGCGGAAGAGCATCTTTCGCGAGGCACCGGGCATTCCCGGCGATGGAGCTTGCTCAAATTCCCGTTGTTGTTGTTATTGTTTAGTTTCTCTGTGGTGTCCAGCTCTTTGGGAGCCCAGGGACTGTAGCCCGCCAGACTCCCTGTCCATGGGATCTCCCAGGCAAGAATACTGGAGCGGGTTGCCATTTCCTTCTCCAGCAGACCACCCCCCAACACACACACACTCCTTGGGGGGAGCGGGGAGCTTTGAGTTTCTCTCCCTGCCCACCACGGAAAGGGTCCGAAGTTAACTTCGAAAAAACCAAAACGCCCTCTGTGCGGGAAGGCCCCGCGTTCCCGCACTTCCCCAAACCCCAGATGCCTCAAGAAAGAGCACCTCCGCTCTTTCAGAAAAAAGATGCCATTTTCAGAGCCGTTTGGTGATGGGCAGATTCGAGGTCAGATAACAGAAGAGCAAATTACGAGGGCTGGCTGTTTAATCCTTAGGACCGCCGAGTGAAGTAGGCAAGGTTCCCACTTAACAGATGAGGAAACTGAGGCGTGGGGAAGTTAGGGAGCGTGAAGGGGGTCAGATGGATGAGAAGGTGCCTGGGAGAACCCAGCTCTCTCTGGCAGGGAAAATATAGACAGATAGATACTCATGTGGACTTCCCAGGTAGCTCAGTGGTAAAGAGTCCACCTGCCAATGCAGGAGCTGCAGTTTCAATCCCTGGGTCAGGAAAATCCGCTGGAGGAGGGCATGGCAACCCACTCCAGTATCATTGCCTGGAGAATCCCATGGAGAGAGGAGTCTGGCAGGCTACAGTCTATGGGGAGCGCGAAGAGGATCAGGTGAATGAGAAGGTGCCTAGGGGACCCCAGCTGTCTCTGGCAAAGAAAATATAGACAGACAGATATTCATGTACAAAGATATACATGTATGTTCCCTTGTGGCTCAGCTGGTAAAGAATCCGCCTACAATCCAGGAGACCTGGGTTCGATCCCTGCGTTGGGAAGATTCCCTGCAGAAGGGAAAGGGTACCCACTCCAGTATTCTGGCCTGGAGAATTCCATGGACTGTATAGTCCATGGGGTCGCAAAGAGTCGGACACGACTGAGCTACTTTCGCTTCGCTTTCGCTTTTTTTTTTTTTTTTTTTTAATAAGAGCGGGGAACTTGTCCATGATCAGCTAATTCAGGGTTGTCAACCCTGGCCACACAGTAAAATTGCGTGGGAAAGTTTTATAATTCCCAGTGCTCAGGCCCTACCGCAGGCAAAATGAACAAACTGCTTTTCCTTAAGCTCGTATCTGCCATAACCTCGGAAGACTGTCAGGCCTTATTTCGCCACGGTGAGCACGTGATCGTTCTGACGCAAAGATGAAGTGCGCTCTCGTTGGGGGAAGGGAGGAAGAAGACCCCCGAATACTTAGTGAGCTGCAGCGCCAAAGCCTAAGATGCGCAGAACCGCTGTTTCGAGCTTGCAGAGAAAGGAAGTGGCTCCCGGGAGCCAGTGGGCGGAGCTGTGGGTGGCGGGCGGACCCCCGGGGAAGAGGCTGATCTGATGGGAGTCAGCTCTAGTGTCAGGGCGATGCGATCACCCGCCTCCCCCGCGCTCCTGCGCAGCCCTCGGTGGATACCGCATGTTCCCTAGGGTAACCAAACGGCCTCACAGCTGAGCGCTTATCATCCTGCAAGACCAGGAGGACGCAGGCTCCACAGCGGTTAGGTGGGGCGGGCAGAGCGCAACGGGTGAGCGAAGTGAAGCCTGGTCTCCCCAGGGACCCCTCTCCTCCCTCTCTCTTTCTCGCTCCCTCAGCCAAGTCCCTCCCAATCTCGCGCTCCTTTTTCTGAACGTGAGTACCAAGTTGCAGACACCTCAGCTCCGTGGGCTCAGGGCTTCGCTTCTGGTATCCCAAGGGACCGTGACATGGAGCACATGTATTTTAATCTTGAGGGCGTGGGGAGGGGGTGTGCTGCGGAGCCAGGAAAGTCCAGGACCTAGAGAAAAGGGTCTGGGGACATGGGACCTGGGGTGGAGGCCAGTGTCCCCCTGAGATGAGAATGCTGAGAAGGCAGAGGGAAGGCTGAGACTGGAATTTGCCTCTCGGTGCCTCAGCACTACCACGTGGTGACTGTTGGTCTGTGTACACAAATCGCGTAGCATTGGACACACCTGTCCGGAAAGGGGAGGCACCACCTTCTGGATGTTTCCCAGTTCCCCCTGGCTGAGGCTCTGACGCTGGCTGGTGTTTGCT
>SJYX01006086.1:130699-144099 GCA_006410675.1 Oreotragus oreotragus | reverse complement strand
GAACAGAGATCATTCTGCCGTTTTTGAGATTGCATCCAAGTACTCCATTTTGGACTCTTTTGTTGACCATGATGGCTACTCATTTATCAATAATTACCTTAAATGTAAATGGGTTGAATGCCTCAACCAAAGGACAAATACTGGCTGAATGGATACAAAAACAAGACCCCTATATATGTTGTCTACAAGAGACCCACCTCGAAACAAGGGATACATACAGACTGAAAGTGAAGGGTTGGAAAAAGATATTCCACGCAAATAGAGACCAAAAGAAAGCAGGAGTAGCAGTACTCATATCAGATAAAATAAACTTTAAAACAAAGGCTGTGAAAAGAGACAAAGAAGGACACTACATAATGATCAAAGGATCAATCCAAGAAGATATAACAATTATATATGCACCCAACATAGGAGGACCACAAAATGCTAATAATAATAACACAATAATAGTGGGAGACTTTAGTACCACACTTACACTTATGGATAGATCAACTAAACAGAAAATTAACAAGGAAACACAAACTTTAAATTATTCAATAGACCAGTTAGACCTAATTGATATCTATAGGACATTTTCCAAAAACAATGAATTTCACCTTTTTCTCAAGTGGACACGGAACCTTCTCCAGGATAAATCACATTCTGGGCCATAAATCTACCCTTGGTAAATTTTTTTAAAAAATTGAAATCATTCCAAGCATCTTTTCTGACCACAATGCAGTAAGAGTAGATCTCAATTACAGGATCAAAACTATGAAAAATTCCAACATATGGAGGCTGAACAACATGCTGCTGAATAACAAATCACAGAAGAAATCAAAAAGAAATAAAAATATGCATAGAAATGAATGAAAATGAGAACACAACAACCCAAANGAAATCATTCCAAGCATCTTTTCTGACCACAATGCAGTAAGAGTAGATCTCAATTACAGGATCAAAACTATGAAAAATTCCAACATATGGAGGCTGAACAACATGCTGCTGAATAACAAATCACAGAAGAAATCAAAAAGAAATAAAAATATGCATAGAAATGAATGAAAATGAGAACACAACAACCCAAAACCTATGGGACACTGTAAAAGCAGTGCTAAGGGGAAGGTTCATAGCAATACAGGCTTTCCTCAAGAAACAAGAAAAAAAATCAAATAAATAAGCTAATTCTACACCTAAAGCAACTAGAAAAGGAAGAAATTAAGAACCCCAGTGTTAATAGAAGGAAAGAAATCTTAAAAATTAGGGAAGAAATAAATGCAAAAGAAACCAAAGAGACCATAGCAAAAATCAACAAAGCCAAAAGCTGGTTCTTTGAGAAGATAAATAAAACTGACCAGCCATTAGCCAGACTCATCAAGAAACAAAGGGAAAAAAACCAAATCAACAAAATTAGAAATGAAAATGGAGAAATCACAACAGACAACACAGAAATACAAAGGATCATAAGAGACTACTATCAGCAACTATCTGCCAATAAAATAGACAACTTGGAAGAAATGGACAAATTCTTAGAAAAGTATAACTTTCCAAAACTGAATCAGGAAGAAATGGAAAATCTTAACACACTCATCACAAGCATAGAAATTGAAACTGTAATCAGAAATCTTCCAGCAAACAAAAGCCCAGGACCAGACAGCTTTACAGCTTAATTCTACCAAAAATTTAGAGAAGAGCTAACACCTATCCTACTCAAACTCTTCCAGAAAATTGCAGAGGAAGGTAAACTTCCAAACTCATTCTATGAGGCCACCATCACCCTAATACCAAAACCTGACAAAGATGCCACAAAAAAAGAAAACTACAGGCCAATATCACTGATGAACATAGATGCAAAAATCCTCAACAAAATTCTAGCAATCAGAATCCAACAACACATTAAAAAGATCATACACCATGACCAAGTAGGCTTTATCCCAGGAATGCAAGGATTCTTCAATATTCGCAAATCAATCAATGTAATTCACCACATTAACAAACTGAAAAATAAATGCCATATGATTATCTCAATAGATGCAGAGAAGGCCTTTGATAAAATTCAACATCCATTTATGATAAAAGCCCTCCAGAAAGCAGGAATAGAAGGAACATACCTCAACATAATAAAAGCTATATATGACAAACCCACAGCAAACATTATCCTCAATGGTGAAAAATTGAAAACATTTCCTCTAAAGTCAGGAACAAGACATGGGTGCCCATTCTCACCACTAGTATTCAACATAGTTTTGGAGTTTTGGCCACAGCAATCAGAGCAGAAAAAGAAATAAAAGGAATCCAGATTGGAAAAGAAGAAGTAAAACTCTCACTGTTTGCAGATGACATGATCCTCTACATAGAAAACCCTAAAGACTCCACCAGAAAATTAATTAGAGCTAATTAATGTATATAGTAAAGTTTCAGGATATAAAATCAACACACAGAAATCTCTTGCATTCCTATACACTAACAATGAGAAAAGAGAAAGAGAAATTAAGGGAACAATTCCATTCACCATTGCAACAAAAATAATAAAATACTTAGGAATATATATCTACCTAAAGAAACAAAAGACCTATATATAGAAAACTATAAAACACTGGTGAAGAAATCAAAGAGGACACAAATAGATGGAGAAATATACCATATTCATGGATCGGAAGAATGAATATAACGAAAATGAATATACTACCCAAAGCAATCTATAGATTCAATGCAATACCTACAAGCTACCAACGGTATCTTTCACAGAACTAAAACAAATAACTTCATAATTTCTATGGAAATACAAAAAACCTTGAATAGCCAAAGCAATCTTGAGAAAGAAGAATGGAACTGGAGGAATCAACCTGCCTGACTACAGTCTCTACTACAAAGTCACACTCATCAATACAGTGTGGTACTGGCACAAAGACAGAAATATAGATCAATGGAACAAAATAGAAAGCCCAGAAATAAATCCACACACCTATGGACACCTTATCTTTGACAAAGAAGGCAAGAATATATAATGTAGAAAAGACAATCTTTATAACAAGTGGTGCTGGGAAGACTGATCAACGACTTGTAAAAAAATGAAACTAGAACACTTTCTAACACCATACACAAAAATAAACTCAAAATGGATTAAAGATCTAAACGTAAGGCCAGAAACTATAAAACTCCTAGAGGAAAACATAGGCAAAACACTCTCCGACATAAACCACAACAGGATCCTCTATGACCCACCTCCCAGCATATTGGAAATAAAACCAAAAATAAACAAATGGGATCTAATTAAAATTAAAAGCTTTTGCACAACAAAAGAAACTATAAGGAAGGTGAAAAGACAATGTTCAAAATGGAAGAAAATAATAGCAAATGAAGCAACTGACAAAGAATTAATTTCAAAAATATACAAGAAACTCCTGCAGCTCAATTCCAGAAAAATAAATGACCCAATCAAAAAATGGGCCAAAGACCTAAACAGACATTTCTCCAAAGAAGACATACAGATGGCTAACAAACACATTAAAAGATGCTCAACATCACTCATATTAGAGAAATGCAAATCAAAACCACAATGAATGGCTGCTATCCAAAGGTTTACAAGCAATAAACGCTGGAGAGGGTATGGAGAAAAGGGAACCCTCTTACACTATTGGTGGGAATGCAAACTAGTATGTTCTCTATGGAGGACAGTGTGGAGATTCCTTCAAAAACTGGGAATAGAACTGCCATATGACCCAAAAATCCCACTGTGGGGCATACACACCAAGGAAACCAGAATTGAAAGAGACACGTGTACCCCAGGGTTCATCGCAGCACTGTTTATAATAGCCAGGACATGGAAGCAACCTAGATGTCCATCAGCAGATGAATGGATAAGAAAGCTGTGGTACATATACACAATAGAGTATTACTCAACCATTAAAAAGAATATATTTGAATCAGTTCTAATGAGGTGGATGAAACTGGAACCTATTATACAGAGTGAAGTAAGCCAGAAAGAAAAACACCAATACAGTATACTAATGCATATATATGGAATTTAGAAAGATGGTAATGATAACCCTGTATGCAAGACAGCAAAAGAGACACAGATGTATTGAACAGTCTTTTGGACTCTGTGGGAGAGGGAGAGGGTGGGATAATATGGGAGAATGGGATTGAAACATGTAAAATATCATATGTGAAATGTATCACCAGTCCAGGTTTGATGCATGATACAGGGTGCTCGGGGCTGGTGCACTGTAATGACCCAGAGGGATGGGATGGCGAGGGAGGTGGGAGGGGGGGTTCAGGATGGGGAACACATGTACACTCATGGTGGAGTCAAGTCAATGTATGGCAAAACCAATACAATATTGTAAAGTAAAATTAAAACAAACAAACAAACAAACAAACCAAAGTCAGAGTCTTTCAACAGTGTGATTTGGTAGACATTTTTGAGAAAGGTTTTTATAAAGATTTGGAACAACATGAATGATTTTTGGTAAATTCATCAAGAATCCTTGTTTTGCTCCTCTTTCCCATTTATAAATTTTTCTGTAATGAGTTTTAGAATTCCAATATAAAGTTAACTAGATAATGTATCTGTATGCCATTTGTGGTAAGCAGTTTAAGAAGCAACATAGATGTGCCTGGCAGGGTATATTATAATGATAATTTCTTTTGGTTGATGACTCCAGGAAGAGTAAAGCTAAGGTTGAAATTTGAAGTAATGGTTAACGTAATATATAGATTTTCTCTCCAATACTCTTGACACTGAACAAAAAGAAACCCTTTATATATAGCTTGGAAAAAATTACTTAGGGATAATGCTGCTCATTCAATGAATAATTGTTGAAGTCATTATTTCAAAATTGAATATATGAATGTAGCCGAGAGGCCCTAATAAGGTTATTGAGGGATCAATGTATGACAAAACCAATACAATATTGTATAGTAATTAGCCTCCAAAAAAATAAATAAATAAAGTGAAAAATTAATAAATAAACCTAACCAGATTCTGAAGTCTACAAACAGGCATTTGCTTTGCATCCCTTGACATCTCCAGTGAATGCTGAAACATCTAAACCTAACCAGATTCCGAAGTCTACAAACAGATGTTCGCCTTGCATCTTAAGGATAGAAGTTCCAAGTCACGGAGGTGACAGAAAGGTGGGGTCACTGAGAGTCCAGTCATTTTGATTCTGCAAGATGCTGTCTTTGGAAGTTGGCTCCTCCAGTATCCTCATCTGAACAGTGGGCAACAAGATGGAGGGTTATATGAGAGTCCCCAACACTTATGTCAGCATTGCCTTCAGAAGAATTTGCCCTCCTCTCAAGAAAGCCATTCTTTGGAGGTATGCACATCATTGTCAGAGATGCTGTCTACCTACCTTGAAACTATTTTGGGGGGTGTTGAAATCAACTTCACACTCAAATATTCTTTTACAACTGAGACTTATACATGTCCTGAGTTTTGCTCCTAGAAGGTCATTGTAGAGAATCGCCTCCTGAGGACCATTTGCAAGAGCAGACTTTCATTTCAAAAGTATAAACTCTGGAGCGTTGTCTTCACACATTGCTCATCTTTTGAGGAGGGCGCAGAAGAAAATAAAAGTCATTATCTTTCTCCTTCAGGAGCCCCAGTGGCAGAAGAGAGACCAACTCAACAGTAACTGTTCATTTCAAGACTTGAATCTGGATGTGAATGAAGTTTAACAGAATGTGGAGGATGAGGAAGAATCACTTCATTCTAAGTAGGGGGATGAGGAAGAACTTGTATCCAGTATATGTGAAGAACTTTCAAAACTCAAAAGAGGGCTTCCCTGGTGGCTCAGTGGTAAAGAATCCACCTGCTAATGCAGGGGACACAGGTTTACCCCTAGTTTAGAGATTTTAAGATTCTACATGCTGCAGAGCAAATAAGCCAGTGCACCACAACTCCTGAGCCCACACTTTGGAGCCTGGGAGCCCCAACTACTGATCTCACTCACTGCAACTACTGAAGCCTGTGTGTCTAGAGTCCATGCTCTGCGATAAGAAAAGCCACCACAGTGAGAAACCTGTGCACCACAGCTAGAAGAGTAGCCCCTACTCTCTGCAATTAGAGAAAAGCCCACGCAGCAACAAAGACCCAGCACAGCCAAAATAAATAAATATATTTTTTAAAAAACTCAATAGAGAGTGTCTGTTACTACATGTGCTATGCTGTGCTGAGTCGCTAAGCCACGTCTGACTCTTTGTGACCCAATGGACTGTAGTCGGCCAGCCTCTGTCCATGGGGATTCTCTAGGCAAGAATACTGGAGTGGCTAGCCTATTCCTTCTCCAGGGGATCTTCCCAACCCAAGAATCAAACCAGAGTCTCCTGCCTTGCAGGTAGATTGTTTACCAGCTGAGCCACCAGGGAAACCCATCAGTTACTGCCTGTGTGATTTCTTTGGAAATGACAAAAATGTTATACAGTTAGTGGTAATGGATGCGGAATTCCATGAATATACTGAAAACTTCTGAATTGCATACAATAAAAGGTGAAGTTTTAAAAAACAAAGAACTTTCAAAACTCAATAGTAAGAAAACAAACAACTGAACATAAATATGTACAAAAGACTTAAATAGTCGCTTCCCCGAAGAAGGTATATGGACAGCTAGTAAACTCATAACAGTCACCCAACATCATTCACCATTGAGAGCCAAGACTTCATCATTTAGACTTCATCATTGTTTTCCATCTTTTTTTTTTAACATTAGAAGGGGCTTCCCTGGTGGCTCAGATGATAAAGAATCTGCCTGCAATGCAGTAGACCCACATTCAATCTCTTGATCAGGAAGATCCCCTGGAGGAGGCCATGGCACCCCACTACAGTATTCTTGCCTGGAGAATCACATCAGCAGAGGAGGCTTGTGGGCTACAGACTATGATATCGAAAAGAGTTGAACATGAATGAGCAACTAACACTTTAACATTAGACACTCCCTTTATAAATGGAGTGTGCGTGGACCTCTAATACCCCAAAACAAGCAAGGTCAGAAGTTGTTCTGTAGGAGGTTACGGGGCCCCCAGCCCACTCAACACCCCCTTCCATCCTTCCATTGTCCCAGAGATCCCATCTTACACCCCTAGGACATTGCCCAAGCCCTCAGGTTCTCTAGACCTAAACATAGGGACGTTTCCTTCAAATTCTAACCATCATGTTGGTTAGGGAAGTGATGTATAGAACAGGGAGGGGGTTAAGGATTTGAGGGCACCACATGCTTCCAAAGCTGTAAGCCAGGGCCCTCTGCTTCCCCTCCAGCTCCGACCTTTCAAACACCTCTTCCCTTTAGCCCCTGGTGGATGTGCTGGGATGGGTCAAGGAAAACCAGTGTCAATCAGTGGTGTGCCAGCTCCCTTCCACGGAGTAGAAAAAAGTAAGATCATCTTTAGAGGTTCACAATGAGCCGTGCAGTTCATTACCCATGGTTTTTCAACTCTTCTTTGTTTTTTGTTTTTTTGTGTGTGTTTTTTTTGAACTTAAGAACATGACATTTAAGGTCTTTGTGGTTTGTGTATGCTAGGGCAGCATTTACCCAAGTCTGTCCCCTGGGCATTAAAAATGTATTTAAACATATTTAAAACAGTGTCTGGAGTCTCAGGTACTAACAATTTTGGGAGATCTAATCCATATGGTTTTTTAGTTCAGACCTTCTCAGAGCCTGTATTATGAATGATCAAAAGGGGCATGAGGATGACAGTCTTTTCCAAACATGTCCAATAATGTAACCTAGTGGCTCTGGTGGTAAAGAATCTGTGTGCAATGCAGAAGACCCAGGTTCAATCTCTGGGTTGGGAAGATGCCCTGGAGAAGGGAAAGGCAACCCACTCCAGTATTCTTGCCTGGAGAATTTCATGGATACAGCAGCCTGTTGAGCTATAGTCCATAGGATCACAAAGAGTCAGACGTGGCTGAGCAACTAACACATACACACACACAACCCACTTTTCAAAGAACATACTGTAGGACTGTTGTTTCAAGGTCCTCACTTTGGAGAATATTCTAAAGAAGAAAAAATCAAAAGAAATGAATAATGGTGTGATACACCTGTTATTTCTGCTATTACATGATATCCATTTGGTAACATGACATCTAAGTTCATGAACACAGATGAAAGGAAGCTTGTTGAGGCACTTGAGACATGAACTTGGTTTTTGACACTCATGCATGGATAGCACTGTCCCCAAAGTCCACAGGGCAGAAAACAGTGGTTACTCTTAGAAACAGGGTTGTTGAGTATTATGTAAGCCAAGTGGGTGTGTAAGTTTTTCCCAAGTACTGGAGCCTTCTTTCTGTGGAACCAGGAGAACATGCTTTTCTCAGCACTTTCTGCCCTGCCTCCCCCCACCTCCAGTGCAGCCAAGGACACATGGAGCTCCTGTATGCTTTGTCCTAGAAAAAAAGCAAGTGATAAAGTAGGAAGCTCCAGACCCACCCATTTGGATGAGACCCAGTCCCTCAATGGACCTGCTCCCATTATAGAATGCCCAGGCATGAAAACACCAACTCAAGCCAAAATCATGCCACCAATAGACATCTGTGGGCAGGCTCCTCCCAGCCATAGTGTACCTCCCTTTGCCATGTCTCTTTAGAGATGGAGCACGCTGGTAAGGGCTGGGACCCTGGCTCCATCTCTCCATAAGGTTCTACCGTCTCTCTGTTGTGTGACAATTGCCCAGGCTCTCGGAACTGTGAAGCAGGCACAGCAGGGGTGAGAGGCAGAGGGTAGACCAATACCTTTGAGAGCCTTTCCATCTGAGAGGAAAGGACCCATCAAAGCCGATGTCATTACAGAGCTCACAAGCTTCCCCACCAGCCAGCAGCAGCTCTTGCCACCTCCTTCCTGGATGTACAGTGTCATCATCCAGCCCAACACCCCAGTGGGATGCCTGAGGCCCCTCCTCTCACCTCTCACAAAATCCAATCCATTTTCCTTAAGCTGGTCATTTTCCCCCTTTTTAATTTTTTTTATTTGATGTTTATTTCATACTGGAATATAGTTGATTTGCACTCTTGTGTTAGTTTCAGATGTACAGCAAAGTGAATAAGTTATACATATACATATATCCATTCTTTTTCAGATTCTTTTACCATGTAGGTTATTACAGAGTAAAGTTCCCTGTTCTGTACAGTAAATCCTTACTAGTTATCTATTTTATAGTAGTATGTATATGTTAATGGGCTTCCCTGATGGCTCAGTTGATAAGAATCCACCTGCAATGCAGGAGACCACCTGCCATGCAGGAGACCCAGTTTTGATCCCTGGATTGGGAAGATCCCTTGAAGAAGGAAATAGCAACCTACCCTAGTATTCTTGCCTGGAAAAGCCCATGGACAGAGGGGCCTGCTAGGCCACAGTTCAGGGGTCACAAAGAGTTGGACATAATTTAATTCACTAAACCACCACCATCGTATGTTAATATCAGACTCCTAATTTATCCTCACATTCCTTCGCCCTTGGTTAATTATGTTTGTTTTCTAAGTCTGTGAGTCTGTTTCTGTTTTGTAAATAAATTCATTTGTGATATTTTTGATTCCATATATAAGTGATATCATATGATATTTGTTTTTGTCTGACTTAGTCCACATACTATGATAACCTCCAGGTCCATCCATGTTGCCTACACTCGTCTCTTGATTCCACCCCAGTCCAAGCCTCCACATCTCTAGCTGGTATTTACAACCACTCAGTGCTTGGCCTCCCCTTGAGCTCCACTGTTGGAAGAATCTTACCTAATTAATCAGGCCTTTGATTGAAAACAGTGCTTGCTTCCAGCCAGGTGCATGCCGACATTGAAAGACCATTGGTTTAAAAAAAAAAAAAAAAACCATTCTTAATTTGACCCCAACTGCCCAGTCATTGGAAAAGACCCTGATGCTGGGAGGGATTGGGGCCAGGAGGAGAAGGGGACAACAGAGATGAGATGGCTGGATAGCATCACCGACTCGATGGACATGAGTTTGAGTGAACTCCAGGAGTTGGTGATGGACAGGGAGGCCTGGTGTGCGGTGATTCATGGGTCGCCAAGGGTCAGACACAACTGAGTGACTGAACTGTCCAGCCAGTCTCAATACAAGCCAGGCACTGCCCAGCCCCTCTTACCAACCATGCTGACCACCTGCCACTGTGACATAATATTCTGGCATTCCTTATTACTTTCCTGCCCATTCTTCCCTTCCCTGGATCCCTGAAGTGAAGTGAAGTCGCTCAGTCGTGTCCGACCCTTTGTGACCCCATGGACTGTAGCCTACCAGGCTCCTCCCTCCATGGGATTCTCCAGGCAAGAGTACTGGAGTGGGTTGCCATTTCCTTCTCCCTGGATCCCTAGAAAACTCCTATTTAGCCATCAAAACCCACATCAAATGCCCCCTTCTCTGCTTGACTTCTGATAAGTCAAGTTAGTGATTTAAGCATCCTGCGGCATTTGTCCTGCCTCTGCAGCACCGCTTGCCACACTGCTCTGCTGGGGCTGCTGTCTCTTGGCTCACACGTGTGTCACCTCGTCACTTGGGAACATAGACCTCGTATCATTTGTTTTAAAACTTCCAAAGTTCACGTGGTGTTGCCAGGTAAGTATTAAATCATGCACCTGTAGACCCTAAGGATACCCCTGCCTGTCTTGCTGTGACCTACTCGAAGCACGCTGATAGCATCATGCAGACCAAAGAGGAGGAAGAGGAGGCATCTCTTTGTTCTTGGTTTCTCATCCCTCATCACTGGATACAGCCAGTTATCAGTTATTCAGGCTAAAATATGGAAGATCTATGCTGAAAAGCAAAGTGTTGTTGGCAGAAGGGGCAGCACATTAGGACATTTAGTAGGACTCCAGGCAGGTATACTTCAATAGGAAACTGGTGCTCAAGCCATGCTGGCCAGATGGGGAATGACAGCCTTGGCCAAGGTGAAGTCCCTGGGGTGCCTGGGGCCACTGGGCTGGGACAGCAGAGGGAAGGGAATGCCAGTGATGGGGGCCCAGCAGGGACATCTTGCTCCAACATTTTGACTCTGGTTATAGTCCATATTTATGGAATGATATTTTTGTTCATCTTGACATGTATTTTAAGCCCTGGTCACACCAAAAGGACTTCTAGAAATTATTTGATCCTATGAATTATTCCTTTTTACTCATCTTCTCAAAAGCAATAGAATTGTACAATTAATATTTCAATTTTGCATACTACTGGAAGCTGCATACAAACTAATTAGAACACCTTATGTCAACCAAGTTCCACCTACAGAGCTGTAAATAGGGTATTTCTTGTGTTCCTATCAATAGAATTACTGCCAACCATAAAAGAACCTCTTCATGAGAGAAAGTGCAGTGTCATGCCATTAGTGAATAAAATTCTGAAATGAATTGAACCACTGGAATTAAATCAACAAATTTAGACAACTTCAGTTCAGTTCAGTCACTCAGTCGTGTCCAACTCTTTGCAACCCCATGAATTGCAGCACACCAGGCCTCCCTGTCCATCACCACCTCCCAGAGTTCACCCAGACTCATGTCCATCGAGTCAGTGATGCCACCCAGCCATCTCATCCTCTGTCGTCCCTTTCTCCTCCTGCCCCCAATCCCTCCCAGCATCAGAGTCTTTTCCAATAAGTCAACTCTTCACATGAGGTGGCCAACTTAGAAAACTGTATAATCAATTTTATTTATTTAAACAAAGAGAGAGTAGAATTTGCAGTGGACAGGGACCATCGGTCATGGACAGAGACATTAAAGTAATTCAGCTGGGGCTCAAAATAGGAATGGTAACCAATATTTTTCCACATATCAGGTTTTAATCTTAGAAAAAAATCATTTAAAAGGTACATCATTAATCTTCTTTTATAGTGTAAGAAAATGATTTAAGTGTTTGATACCTAGATTTTCCAGCCTCAAAAGGGAACACTATAAATTTCATGACATCTATATTTTTAGAGATAATAATAGCTGTTCTGAAATTGGTAAAAGCCCCTCATTGGTGAAAGAAGTTGCTATTTGATAATTTACAGAGCCAGTTCCTCCTGGTAGAGTTCCACGGGACAAACAAGGACAGAACCACCCTTCTCACAGTCTTTGCACTTGACCTTCCTCAGGAGCTCCTGAAAACATTGGAAGCAAGAACATCTTTGTCAGACATCCTCAGCCATCACCTTCAACTCCCACAGACAACAGGGCCATGTTATAGAACCTCAGAAGACCCTCCCTCAGGTGTAAACCACCACCTCTTTCCTCCTGGGAGTGTAATAATAATGGAGGAGAGGTGGGGTCCCTCTAGGAGCTAAATATGTCTTCATACAGGAGCCAGGGGACCTGACACCCTCCTGAGCTCTCTTTGGGACTGGCTTGATGCTCTCTAAAGGGAAGAACTTTCCCAGATGCTTTACCAGGTTGTCAGAAGCCAAGGTCTTAGGTCTGGAGCGTTCACTCTTCTCAAGGTTCTCACCTTTCCTATGAGCCAAGGTGTAGCCAGAAAGAAGCTGAGCATCCAGGATGGAGAGACCCTGAGCACAGTAAGGCTGAAGGACTCTATGTCTGAGATAGCGCTTCTGCTTAAGACTCACATCAAAGCTTCCTGTTGCCCATTATAATAATGAAGCAGAGGGTGAAAACATGAACCGAAAGAAATGTACATTAAAAGTAAAGACAACAGGACTTCCATGGTGGTCCAGTGGTTAAGAATTCCCTGCCATTCAGGGGTCATGAGTTTGATCCCTGGTCTGGGAAGATTCCACATGTTTGCTGTTATTGTTTTTAGTTGGTAAGTCATGTTTGACTCTTTTGCGACCCCATAGACTGTAGCCCGCCAGGCTCCTCTGTCCATGGATTTTCCAGGCAAGAATGCTGGAGTGGATTGCCATTCCCTTCTCCAGGGGATCTTCTTGGCTCAGGAATCGAACACACATCTCTTGCATTGGCAGATGGATTCTTTACCACTGAGCCACCTACAAAGCCTGAAGATTCCACATGTCTCGGGCAACTAAGCCCGTGTGCAACAACTAATGAGCCTGCACTCTAGAACCCATGCTCCACAGCAAGAGAAGTCAAGCAGACTACCTCCTCCTTCTTATGTCCCCAAATCTTGCCATCGGTTTAATCACCGCTGAACTCTGATTGACTCTGGAGGTTCTCCGTCCTTACCCTTACAATCAGTTATGATACTAACCATGGGTCACTCCACCGCGTGAACTCCTCCTTCCTCTCTCTTCCCTTGATTGTCGCAAAGCTCACCTTTCCCTTGGTCACCGGTAGAACCTTTTCTGGTCCTCTGTTCCTTTGGCTTGGGCCAGTCCTCCAGCAGTCTCCATCAAGGGACCTAGATTTGTTTATTTTTCTTTGCTTTGCTTTAGTAGGGGAAGTCTTAAAATGCTATGTGGAAGGCTAAACATCGGAAATCTTTTTAATTTCATTTTTAATTTTTTTAGTGAACTCTA
>SJYX01006086.1:86892-118487 GCA_006410675.1 Oreotragus oreotragus | reverse complement strand
AATTGGCTTTTTGTGGCCAGCATACAGTTAGGTTTTATTAGCCAATCAGACATCTCTAACTTTTAACTGGTATTTTTAGATCATTTGATTTCATATAATTATTAATATGTTTAGATGTCATTTTATTAAGTATTTTTTAATCCCTTTGTTTATTATTCCAGTTTTTCCCCTTCTAGTCTTTTCCTGGATTATTTCAACCATCTTTAGTTTCCATTTCACTTTATCTATATAGTGTTTTTGGCTATATTATATATATATATATATATAATATTTTTTGTTTGCTCCAGAGATTATTATATGAAATATATATATATTACATACATGTTCTAATATATATTCTGAATGTTTTTTATTTCAGATAAATTTTTTCAGTTCTAAAGTTTTCATATTACTTTTTATACTTTCTATTTCTTTACTGAGAATTTCTAACTTTCCATTCATTCAAAGATTGTTTATCCTTATATCATGAAATACAATTAAAATAGCTGTTTTTAGTGGCTTTGTCTGATAATTCCAACATTTGTATAATCTTGGACTTGGCCTCTGTTGATAGTGTTTTCCCTTGAGAATTGTTCACATTTTCCTGGTCCTTGCTATGTTGAGTAAATATGCAGTACATCCTGGATGGTTTGAATATTCTCTTTTGAGACTCTAGGTTATATTAAAATCTGGAGATGGCTTTCAAAGTCAGAATCATCTCTACTTTCTCCAGCTTCTGGTGACTCCCTGTTCTTTTATTCAGAAAAATTAATTTCTGGAAGAGTTTTTGTTGCTGGCATTGCTGCTCCATACAGTTGGAGTCCTACTCAGGACAAAGCAGTGAGAAAACGGAGAGAGGAAAAAGTAACTCTGGAACATAAGAGCTTCTTTCTCCAATTACTCCTGCCTGCCAGAAAGATGGGGTTTCTCTCTCAGCTTAAGCTGCTGATATGATCCTCAGTTCTATGCTAGAGCCGTTACCTGGGACATGGGCAAGCAGGGGAGACCTCTGCAAACCACACTCTCAGCTTTGAAGGAAGCGCTTTTCTGGGCACACCGGCCAGGAAAACAAAAAAAAAAAGGCGGGCAAGGGGTTATCTTCAGTCTTTTGCTATTCACACTCCATGCACAACTAGGACAACCCACAGGTCAGAGTGGATTGATGAAAAGATAAAAAATAATAATAATAATGATAAGGAAAACTCACCTTACATGAGTCACTTCCTCAAGTTCTGACCCCTCTCCAAATCTGCCTGCTAGCTTTCCTTTTCAGAGTCATTAAGTCATTGCTATCTATGTTTTGTCTAGAGATTTTTGCTTTGATCTGTGGTACAGTAAAGCTTATTCCATGTTCCAGCTCCAAAGCAGGTATCTAAAGCCATTTATTTTATTTATAAACAGAGTTCTGGTACAAATCTGGTGGAAAAAATGTAAAACTTAAAAAATGTATTAATATTCAAAAATAGATTTCTGGTGTTTTTAAAAATTTATTTATTTATTTGGCTGCACTGGATCTTAGCTATAGCATGCAAGATCTTTAGTTGCCTCACACAGGATCTACTTCCCCGACCAAGGATCAAACCCAGGCCACCTGCATTGGGAGCATAGAGGTTTAGCCACTGGACCACCAGGGAAGTTCCTTAGGCCATTTTAGATAAAGCAGTACAAATCCTTCCTTAGTAAGAATTAATATTCTTGATAATTTTTATGTTAGTTTCTTTGGTGTTCATTTTAAATGCCATATTTTCACTTTTTCTCATAAGGATGTCACGAGAACAACTATTTCCTGTTCTGTGACCAGTCTCTTCTGGCGCCTCATTTTAATATTGTTTCCCCAAATTCAGGCCCAAAATTTAGAAACATGAAGCTATTAAGACATCCTTGACCCCTAAAATATCTTTTGAGTTTCCTGGACAGCCACTAAGTAAACATGAATGTTGACCCTTTCACTTTGTAAAACAAGAAATAACAAAAATAAATGAGTTTGTTTGGTGTCCTCTAGACTTTAATTCATTCAAAACTCTCATGAGAACTGTTTATTAAACGTGGTACATAAGAAAAACCTACAAAATTAAAAGAAATATTTGGCTTCCCAAGCTTGTTTTTTTGAATGCTGAGTTTTAAGCCAGGTTTTTCACTCTCCTCTTTCACTTTCATCAAGAGGCTCGTTAGTTTCTCTTCACTTTCTCTCATAAGGGTGGTGTCATCTGCATATCTGAGGTTATTGATATTTCTCCCTGCAGTCTTGATTCCACTTTGTATTTCATCCAGCCTGGCATTTCACATGATGTACTCTGTATATAAGTTATATAAGCAGGATGACAATATATAGCCTTGACGTACTCCTTTCCCAATCTGCAACCAGTCTGTTGTTCCATGTCCAGTTCTAACTGTTGCTTCTTGAGCTGCATACAGATTTCTCAGGAGGCAGGTCAGGTGGTCTGGTATTTCCATCTCTTTAAGAATTTTCCAGTTTATTGTGATCCATACAGTCAAAGGCTTTGGTGTAGTCAATAAAGCAGAAGTATAACTCTCTTGCTTTTTCAACAATCCAACAGATGCTGGCAATTTAATCTCTGGTTCTTCTGAATTTTCTAAATCCAGCTTAAATACCTGGAAGTTCACGGTTCACATACTGTCGAGGCTTCATTTGGAGAATTTTGAGCATTACTTTGCTAGCGTGTAAATGAGTGCAATGGGCAACAGTTTGAACATTCTTTGGCATTGCCTTTCTTTGGGATTGGAATGAAAACTGACCTTTTCCAGCCCTGTGGCCAAATTTGCTGGCATATTGAGTGCAGCACTTTCACAACATCATCTTTTAGTATTTGAAATAGCTCCACTGGAATTCCATCACCTCCACTAGCTTTGTTCATAGTGATGCTTCCTAAGGCCCACTTTACTTCCCATTCCAGGATGTCTGGCTCTAGGTGAGTGATCACACCATCATGGTTATCTTGGCCTTGAAGATCTTTTTTGTACAGTTCTTCTGTGTATTCTTGCCACTTCTTCTTAATATCTTCTGCTTCTGTTAGGTGCATACCATTTCTGTCCTTTTTGTGCCCATCTTTGCATGAAATGTTCCCTTGGTATCTCTAATTTCTTGAAGAGATCTCTAGCCTTTCCCATTCCATTGTTTTCCTCTATTTCTTTTCATTGATCACTGAGGAAGGCTTCCTTATCTCACCTTGCTATTCTTTGGAACTCTGCATTCAAATGGGTATATCTTTCCTTTTCCCCTTTACCTTTCAGTTCTCTTCTTTTCTCAGCTATTTGTAAGGCCTCCTCAGACAAGCATTTTGCATTTTTGCATTTCTTTTTCTTGGGGATGGTCTTGATCACTGCCTCTTCAACCAAAGTCACAAACCTCCATCCATAGTTCTTCAGATACTCTGTCCATCAGACCTAATCCCTTGAATCTATTTGTCACTTCCACTGTATAATCATAAGGGGTTTGATTTAGATCACACCTGAATAGTCCAGTGGTTTTCTCTAATTTCTTCAATTTAAGTCTGAATTTGGCAATAAGGGGTTCATGAGCTGAGCCTCAGTTAGTTTCCAGTCCTGTCTTTGCCAACTGAAAACAGCCCTAATATTTATTGATTTATAAGGAAATCAACTCTAAATATTGGAAGGACTGATGCTGAAGCTAAATTTTCAGTACTTTGGCCACTTGGTGCAAAGAGCTGACTCACTGGAAAAGAACATGATGCTGGGAAGGATTGAAGGCAGGAGGAGAAGGCGGCAACAGAAGGTGAAATGGTTGGATGGCATCACCAATTCAATGGACATGAGTTTAAGCAAGTTCTGGGAGACAGTGAAGGACAGAGAGGCCTGGCGGGCTGCAGTCCATGGGATCACAAAGAGTCGGACACAACTGAGTAAGTGAACAACAACAGCAAAACTTGTTTTTATAGAAATTTTTATAGTAATTTGTTGTTAATGTGAGCAGTGTCTTAGTGATTACGTATTTTTCAGATTGAGAAGTAGGATATTCATGTTCGTGTATAAAAACTGACATAATTGTCTACCAGTTGATTTATTTTAGAAAATATTTTGTTTCTATCTACATTTTAATAACCTTTTCAGTTGAAGATAATCATAATACATTTTCTATTTTAGAATAAAGTGCTGGAATCTGTCAATACCCTCACTATCTATAATATGTTCCTACCATTTAGGACTTCCCTGGTGGCTCAGATGGTAAAGCGTCTACAATGCAGGAGACCTGGGTTCGAGCCCTGGGTTGGGAAGATCCCCTGGAGAAGGAAATGGCAATCCACTCCAGTACTATTGCCTGGAAAATCCCATGGACAGAGGAGCCTTGTAGGCTACAGTCTATGGGGCCGCAAAGAGTCGGTCACGACTGAGCTACTTCACTCACCATAAGGTAATTATTGAAAATACCCTTATAAATTTATATACATATATATTATGCCTTAAAGAATAGTATCCTCATTTGCTCTAATATTATTATTATTATAATTATAAATAGACATGACTTACATTTAATTTGTTCACCTAGTTATAGTTTTTCTTTCTAACTTTTCTGACCACTCCCCCTCAATCTATGACAAACTGAAATCAAGATGGTAATGCTGATGAAAAAGTGTGGTAATTTGCCTTCCCTTGTGTGGTCTTCCTATCATCTCAGAAAGTAAGTGCACCAGAAGGAAGGATTATAAAGGATCCATCCCATTTGTAGACTCTCTTGTCTAGTAATTGTCAAAATCAGCTCTTGTTTCCTAGCCTTCTTCTGACCCACTGGGTACACACTTATGGGCTCATCTCATCCTATCTAGAGGGTAACTTTCATACTTAACTATGAACTGAACTCCCTTTTAGTAGTTACAAATTCCTCACTTTCTCACCTGCAAAGAGTAGACTCCGTTTTGTAACATTTTACTTTGGTGGTTTATTTATTTATTTATTATAGGTCAGAAAGATCCCTTGGAGAAGGGCATGGCAACCCACTCCAGTATTCTGGCCTGGAAAATCCCATGGGCAGAGGAGCCAGGTGGGCCACAGTCCAGGGGGTCGCAAAGAGTCAGACATGACTGAGTGACTAACACTTCACTTCTTCACTGTCTGATATGTATGTTTCCCATTTAGCTCACATAAAAACTGTGGACTAGAGAAAATATTACCCTCATGCAGACCTAACTCACGACCTTGTTCCGGGGACCCCTCCAGCTTGTGCGTAAGGACCCCACTCATCCATTAAGAGGTCTTGGTAGGGACCTTGGCCAACTGGCTAATATAGTAAGAGACCAGCAGGGGCAGCAGCATCAAACATCTCCACCAGCACCTTCCAAGAGGTGGGTCCCAATCCCTAGGCCCACCTGCCCATTTGCTTTTAGGCTGTCATTAAAAAAGAAAGGTCAGAACGAAAGGCAGAGCTTATTGCTAGTGGTGGTTTAGCCACTGAGTCATGTCCGACTCTTGTGACCCCATGGACTGTAGCCCACCAGGTTCCTTTGTCCATGGGATTTCATCCCTGGCGGCTCAGTCAGTAAAGAATCTGCCTGTAATGCAGGAGACTGCCTGCAATATTGGAGAGAGGGGTTCAATCGCTGGGTTGGGAAGATCCGTTGGAGAAGGAAATGGCAACCCACTCCAGTATTCTTGCCTAGGAAATCCCATGGACAGAGTTTATTGCCAGTCATCTTTCAAATTCTACTGTATTATAGAGCATGCAGATGCTCCATTAGACAGGACATTGAGACAACAGGCATAAATCATAACTGAACTAGTAAAACTAGGACATTTGGACCCCCCTTCCAGGTCTTGTCACCCAGTGGATGGCCAACACGTCTGGAGCTAAAACTTCTATTCTGATTCAGGTTCCATTCAGTTGCCTCTCTCAGACTCGGCCTTCAGATTACCCAGTGGCTGAGCCTAGTCATCTTTCCAGACCCGGCATGACCCTCCGTCCTCAAGGACTTCCTTACAGCTATGTCCTGCCAGGGCTAGAAGCCAGCCTGAGCTCACCATCCCCCCACATTGGTGGGTTCTGAGCACCCCACCTGCCACCAGCCCTGACTGACTTAATCCACATAGTGCTCAGCCAGAAACACAGTGGATCACGTTGCCTCTGGGGAAAAAAATAAAAGTTACAGAAAAGCAAATTATGCCACTCCTCTGATAAAGTACAGGAAATACTGGACAAGCAGCAGTTTAGATAAAGATTTGTCAAGTAGAGAAAGGAGATTAAATAGAAATAGGTACAAATAAAATGAGACTGCCCTATATAATGAAGATAAAGGCAAGTTCCTTCCCTACACAAGCTCATAACTTTGGGTGAGTCACTTACACATTGTCAGAACTCAGGGTTGTTCAGATTTAGAAAAAAGGGGGCCTGGAACCCAGTGGCCCCCAGCAAGTAATGGATGAATAAGTGAGTAAGTGAATGAATGATTGAGTGTAGGATGGGCTGAAATTCAAAGCAAAAAGGGTTTTTAAAAATAGGTAAACTTTTATTTAATTGCTTCCCAGGTGTTTCAGTCAGAGAAGGCGATGGCACCCCACTCCAGTACTCTTGCCTGGAAAATCCCATGGACGGAGGAGTCTGGTGGGCTACAGTCCATGGGGTCGCTAAGAGTCAGACACGACTGAGCGACTTCACTTTTACTTTTCACTCTCATGCATTGGAGAAGGAAATGGCAACCCACTCCAGTGTTCTTGCCTGGAGAATCCCAGGGATGTGGGAGCCTGGTTGGCTGCCATCTGTGGGGTCGCACAGAGTCGGACACGACTGAAGCAACTTAGCAGTAGCAACAGCAGCAGCAGGTGGTTCAGTGGTAAAAAAAAAAAAAAAAAATCCACCTGCCAATGCAGGAGATGCAGGTTTGATCTCTGGGTCAGGAAGATCCCCAAGAGAAGGAAACGGCAACCCACTCCAGTATTCAGAAATCCCATGGACAGAGGAGCCTGGCAGGCTACCATCTATGGGGTCACAAAAAAGTTGGACACAGTTGAACAACTAAACACAACAAAATCTTGTTTAAATCTTTCATTGCTAACAAAAATGTGAAGTTTGGCCATGGTCTGTAGTTGTCATTGTTTAGTAACTCAGTCATGTCTGACTCTTTGCAATCCCATGGACTGCAACATGCCAGGCTTCCCTGTCCTTCACTGTCTCCTGGAGTTTGCTCAAACTCATGTCCATTGAATCATTGATGCTATCCAACCATCTCAACCTCTGTCACCCCCTTATCCTCCTGCCCTCAATCTTTCTCAGCATCAGGGACTTTTCCAATGAGTCAGTTCTTCGTATCAGGTGGCCAACGTATGGGAGTTTCAGCTTTAGCATCTATCCTTCCAGTGAATATTCAGGGTTCATTTCCTTTAGGATTGACTGGTTTGATCTCCTTGCAGTCCAAGGGACTCTCAAGAGTATTCTCCAGCCCCACAGTTTGAAATCTTCAGTACTCAGCCTTCTTTATGATCCAACTACAATCACAGAAAACTAACCAAAATGGCCTGCAGAGTTAAACCAGAGGGAGGACGTGTTTTTCTGGCAGGAAAGCAGTGAAGTCTCCACGTCCCTGAGAGCAAGATCAGCGTGGATGTGGAATGTTCCCGTTATGGTCCAGTGTGCTGAGGTCTTGGTACATCTTGCATAGAAAGCTGAGTTTAGAGATTCTCACATATTTAGTAAGAGAACTGTATGCTTCTCTTTTTTTTCCTTCTTTTTTCTTTTCCTTCTTGACATAGAAAAAATGATATCCTGTGTTCCACCCTGACTTCTTCTATTGCAGAAGGTAAACACTGTTGAAAAAGCCTCATAAATTTTCAGACTTTGTTCCTTCTGTTTCACAAGCACCTCTACACATATTTGAACAACTGAGAACACACAGGAGCAAAACTCTTTATCCCAGCCATGCATGATGCTAAGGGTACACACAGGCTGAACGCTGCTTTACAAAGCTCTCTGTTCCGCAGGAGTTTGGAAACCCTAATGGGGGTAAAATATCCTGGCCTCTGCATCGCAGTGATGTGGTTAAAGTTATGCTGCTGTTGTTTAGTAGCTCAGTTGTGTCTGATTCTTTGCAACGCCATAGGCTATAATCCATTAGGCTCCTCTGTCCATGGGATTTCTGGAATACTAGAGTGGGTTGCCATTTAATTCTTCAAGGGAATCTTTCCAATCCAGGGATGCAACCTGAATCACCTGCATTGGCAGGTGGATTCTTTACCACTGAGCCCCCTGGGAAGCCCTCTTTAAAATTATATCCTGCCTTAAAAAGCTGTGTGATCATGAGCATGTTACAAAAATGCTATGAGTATCTGGAAATGGGGGATAATACTCATCCCATTGTAGGTATCCTTTTACAATGAACTCAAACAACGTAAGGCAAATAGCTGGCATACAGCAGGCACTCAACAATGGTCTGTGTCCTTTCTCTCAACAGGGAAGTCACCTTTAAACTCACATCCAATAACAAAACCCCAGGAGAAGAGGATCAACTTGCTTTTGGATATTTTGTATCAAAGTAGTTGTTTGATGAATTTTGTGTGTATACACTTGGAAGTTATGCTTTCCCTTTCTAGTCTTTGGGTGTATGGCTCTGTGTGTGCCTCCTAAGTCGCTTCAGTCATGTCCGACTCTGCAGACCCGTGGGCTGTAGCCAGGCCCCTCGGTCCATGGGATTCTCCAGTCAAGAATACTAGAGTGGGTTGCCATGCCCTCCTCCAGGGGATCTTCCTGACCCACGGATTGAACCTACACTTCTTGCGTCTCCTGTATTTGGGTTCTTTACCACTTTCCTGCTGCTGTTGAGAAGATGATGATGTCTCATTTTTGTTCTGTTTTTAGGCAACTTGGACTTTGCTCTCTGTTTCCATACAGGAGCTTTGACTTAGGTGTTTTGCAATTTTGTTCCCATGTATCTAGCTGTTGTTTATTTTTATTTATTTAAGCCTCACCGAGCTTCCTGAATCTAAGAACTTGTTTTCTTCCTTGAGATTGGGAAATTCTCAGCCATTATTTCTTTGAATGTTGCCTCTATCTCTTACAAGCTCAGTCTTGCACTTGGATCTTTTTTTATGTCATCCAGTATTCTTAGAGTTTTATTTAATAGTAGTGAATGCGGACCTCCCCATTGACAGAAATAAAAGTCCTAATCTTTGTATTTTTAAAGTTCTCTGAATTTAGCATTAAATTTGAATGTAATACCAAAGAACTCTTTAGAGCCCCAAATTACTTATTTCAATCACAAAATTTGAATATGCTGCATACAATGATATTATTCTTATAACAATGTTAAGCTGAACAATGAAAGCAGGGGAATGTTTGAACTTAAATTTCCTGACTGACACTCAGAGGATGCTCTAAAACCTGAGTCAACATCCTTCCTCCCAAAACTTGCCTGCCTGCAGACACCCCTTACCATGGCCAACAAGTGCAAGAAGCTACACCATGTGTTTCTTTTTTAAAATCACCAAACTGCCCATCATTTTTCTCTTGTCTGTGAACTAAGTAAGCAAAATGATTTCATTCCATTAAATATATTAACACTAAATTTGCTGTTGTCATTTAGTCGCTAGGTCATGTCTGACTCTTTGGGACCCCATGGACTGTAGCCCACCAGGCAGGCGCCTCTGTCCATAGGATTTCCCAGGCAGGATTACTGGAGTGGGTTGCCATTTCCTTCTCAACACTAAGTTGTTTATATTTTTTCAGAATACTTGATAGCTTTTTATATACTTGCCAGCTTTTTTTTTTCTTTTTTTCCTAAATTCACCCTCAAAATCGAATATCCCTCTTCCTTTTCTGTGTTCTTCAAACACAACAACTGTTTGCAGGGACCCTGCACTCTCACAGGCACATCTGCTAAGTTTTCACTTGTATGACTGACAACAAAGGCCACCCGAGGGCAGAGAACTCTAGACCATGTCCTCAGTCAACACTATTTGAACACAGTCATTCATCAGGGCAGAATCCACCTCCTGGAACCTCAACCCACATTTCCCCATTTCTTCACCGTATCCAAGAACATTTCTATGAGAAACTTCATGAAGTATTTTTAATGAGATGAAAACATTCAGGCAGTATTGTTAAGTCCACTAATTAAAAACAAGAGGAAATGAAGCTGATTGGTGATGGATTTGTTCGTCAGAAACCTCAGCTGGCACCCAGTGTTCATTATCTCCTCTTGTAAATGTTCCGACACCATCTGTTTCATGTGGCATTCCCGAGGCTACCGGGAACTGACTTGAAGTTCATCAGTTCTGAGTCTTCATTTTTCCCCTTTTTTCTGAAAGGAACTCACACAAGTCCAGTGTCTATTGTCCCTCCCCAGGAGTCCTCAAAGGTGCCTGGCAGGAGCTCTGAGAAATACTCCGGAATGCGACTGGTCTGGAGCTGAAGGGTCCACTTGCCAAATGCTTGACCAGTTTTCTGACTCTCCTTTCACCTCTCCTGGTCTTTGTTGTTGTTCAGTCACTAAGTTGTATCCGACTCTTTGTGATCCCATGGACTGCAGCACAACAGGCTCCTCTGTCCTCCACTATCTCCTGGAATTTGCTCAAATTCATGTCCATTGAGCAGGTGAAGCTGAAGGAGGAAACAGAACAGGCTCCATCTTGAAAGCAGGACTCCATCTTGGCCCAGATTGTGGACTTTGAGCTATATGCCCGGTATCTATGGAAACGACATACCAGCTGGAAAACCAGGCCCCCCAGAAGGAAGAGCCCCAGGACTCATACCTAAACTCTCCATCGCCTAACAGGATGCCCTAATTATCTGTGAAACCGAATAGAATCATAAAAGCTACTATGCTTATTGGGGTATGACCACAGGCTTGTTAATAGTTGTCCACTGCTAACTACCTAGGCTTAAGGCATACGAATCATGGGCTAACTTTGATTGTATCTTTCTTTTCCTTTGTTCAGACTATAGTTTCAGAGAATTTGGGGAGGTGGGTTTGAGCATGTACACTTAGGGCATATAACGTTTTCACAAAAACTGGTTGGGGTCTTTGGCTAAGAGGAGACTCTGCCTTGGGCCTGCCGGTGTAATAAACTGCACTCCACTATCTGCATTGTCCTTCTGAGTGAGTTTGTTTCCCGGGACGCATGGCTACAACAATGCCATCTAATCTTCTCATCCTTCGTTGTTCCCTTCTCCTGTCTTCAATCTTTCCCGCATCAGGGTCTTTTCCAGTGAGCTGGCTCTTCACATCAGGCCCTCAGTCTGCCTCTCTTTTATAGTATTTTAATTTTTCAAACCAGAAGACCCTCTTTGGAGGACCATAATGAGTCTGTTGGCTTCCTTCTATCTCAGGCACAAAAGCATCTTCCTCAGGGAAAGGTTCTTACATTTCTCAGTCACCTGATCCTCTTCTTACAGGTCACTATCAAAGAATTTTATTCTATTTACATAGAGCCCCTCCCTCTCTGTCTTTTTACATTATTTCATAAAGCTGAGCTCAAAGACCTTTTTATGCAGCTTTCCATCTTCTCTAGATGCCTTTTCCTTTAGTATTATTTGTGAATTCTAAGTCAACTTATTTTTCCAAAGCTTCTATTCTCATGGGTAAATATCCCTTTTAAGATTCTATATCAGATCACTGATGCAAAGATCACAGCATCCAGTCCCATCACTTCATGGCAAATAGATGGAGAAACGTGAAAGCAGTGACAGATTTTTATTTTCTTGGGCTCCAAAATCAGTGTAGACAATGAGTGCAACCATGGGATTAAAAGATGCTTGCTCCTTGGAAGGAAAGCTGTGACAAATCTAGACAGCATATTAAAAATCAAAGACATCATTTTGCCAACAAAGATCTAAATAGGCAAAACTATGGCTTTTCCAGTAGTCATGTATGGATGGGAGAATTGGATCATACAGAAGGCTGAGCACTGAAGAATTGGTGCTTTTCAATTGTGGTGCTGGAGGAGACTCTTGAGGTCCCTTGGACAGCATGGAGATCAAACCTGTCAATCCTAAAGGAAATCAACCCTTTGGGGTTGAATATTCATTGGAAGGACTGATGCTGAAGTTGAAGCTCCAATACTTTGGCAACCTGATACATAAAATCACATCTGAAAAGACCCTGATGCTGGGAAAGATTGAAGGCAAAAGGAGAAGAGGGTGGAAGAGAAAGAGATGGTTAGATAGCTAACATCACAGACTCAATGAACATGAGTTTGAGCAAACCCCAGGAGATAGTGAAGGACAGGGAAGCCTGGCATGCCGCAGTCCATGGGGTTGCAAAAAGTTGAACACGACTTAGCCACTGAACAACAACATCAGACTGCTACACTTTAACATCTTTTTAAAATAAAAAGAATAGAAAAATTCAGGAAGTAGGGGAAGTTGTGTAGAAGCAAGAGATTAAGTACAGAAGATGCCAAGAAAATAATTAGAGAAGTTTGTAGCCAATGAAAAGAGATTACTTTCAAATTTTCTATTACAGGAATGTCAAAAATAGAAAGGCACCTCCATTATAGAAACATAAAGGGATACTTGGAAATGGAAGCAAAGAAGCACGTGATTTTTCCCATACTTACACTACAAACATCAAGAGTACACGCACTTGCCGTGGAAGAATCCAAACATTCCAGAGCTTCCCCAAGTTCAACGAAGGCCATGACCACTGCCCAGAGACAAACCACAGTGAACAATGCTGTATGTCTCTTCCTAAAGTGTGAGGATTTCTTTGAGACAGGCTTTATTGAATCTAAAGATTCAAATGGAGTTTCATGGCACAGAGATCAGAAGCATCAGACTTGGTAACACTCGGCAAACAGGATGTTCTAAACCAAACTTGACAGAATCCTTTCTAAGTAAGTCATTCAGCCTTCAGGGCGCCCACCCAAGGTGAAGTTCTAAAGCAGCCACTTCTAACCTTACCTTAGAACTCCCCCTCCCTGGGGGATAGAGGCTGGAGCTGAACCCCCAGCCAAATACACCTACTGAGGGACTTGCATATTTTGCCATTTAAAAGGATGCTCCATTCCTCGGACATAAGTAAAATGAGACTATATAAACGTTTATTATATATGTCTGCATACCTATTGCTGTTGTGTTTAGTTGCTTTATTCAAACTCTTTGCCCACCAGGCTTCTCTGTCCATGGGATTTCCCAGGCAAGAATACTGGAGTGGGTTGTCATTTCTTTCTCCAGGGGATCTTCCCAAACCAGGGACTGACCTCCTGTCTCCTGCATTGTCAGGCAGATTCTTTACGAGTGTGCCACCTGGGAAGCCCCATGTTTACATACTTGTATTTATTATAGATATGTATATATACACATACATATTTTATACATATAAATGGGCTTCCCAGGTGACTCTAGTGGTAAAGAACCTGCCTGCTAATGCAGGAGCCACAGGAGATATGGGTTCAGTCCCCGGGTTGGGGAGATCCCCTGGAGGAGGGCATGACAACCCATTCCAGTATTCTTGCATGAAGAATCCCGTGAACAGAGGAGCCTGGCAGGGTACAGTCCATAGGTCACAGAGTCAGACACAACTGAAGTGACCTAGCACAGCACATGTACATACATAAATGAAAATATGAAAGTGTTAGTCAGGCGAAAATACTGCAGTGGGTTGCCATTCCTTTCTCCTATGGATCTTCCTGACCCAGGGATCAAACCTGGGTTTCCTATATTTCAAGTGAATTGTTTATGTCTGAGCCAATATACATACGTACACATCCCTATTTCTTGCCATCATACTTGTTTTGACCATGAGGTTTCCTCACTAGTCCGGAACCTATCTATCCCCCTGTTTCAATGTACTTGGGCTGCTTTAACAAGGTATCCCAGACTGGGTGGCTTATCCAACAGAAATGCGTTGTCACATTCCTGGAGATGAGGGATATGAAATCAAGGTGTTTGCTGGCAAGGCTGTTTCCCTTTGAGCGCTGTGAGGAAAAAAATCTGTTCCAGGCCCCCTCCTTGGCTTGTCCACAGATCTGTTCATGCTTTCATGGTCCTATCCCCATGTGCAAGTCTGTCTCTAAATTTCCCCCTTTTATAAGGATTCCAGTCATATTAGATTCAGTTCAGTTCAGTCACTCAGTCATATCCAACTCTTTGCGACCCCATGAATCGCAGCACGCCAGGCCTCCCTGTCCATCACCAACTCCCGGAGTTCACTCAAACTCACATCCATCGAGTCGGTGATGCCATCCAGCCATCTCATCCTCTGTTGTCTCCTTCTCCTGCCCCCAATCCCTCCCAGCATCAGGGTCTTTTCCAATAAGTCAACTCTTCGCATGAGGTGGCCAAATAGGGGCCACCATAATAACCTCATTTTAACTTGGCAAAAACTCATCTCCAAAAACAGCCTTTCTGAGGGATTGGGGATCAGGATATCACCATATGACTTGGGGGGTTACATAATTCACCCCATAATGCACGCCCACCTCCAGCCTCTGCCCCGTAAGTCACATTATTCTGAAAGAAGGAGCTCTTCAGCCTCAAACAACAAAATCAGCTGAGAAGAACCAAGGCTCCAAAGTCTATGTCCAGTTCTTGTAGAAATCTGTGTTCTAGCTGGTTGAGTATCTATGGAAAAACAGATTTTTCCAGGAGAGTAAGAACCACAGGAAGGGACTTCCCTGGTGGTCCAGTAATTAAGAATCTGCCTTGCAATGCAGGGGACAACCCCTTGTCTGGGAACTAAGATCCCACAGTCCACAACTACTGAGCCCCATGCACCACAACTAGAGAGTCCCTGCACCACAGTGAAAGATCCCTCCTGATGTAAGGAGGATTTCCCCATATGCCACAACTAAGATTCAGTGCAGCCAAACAAATAAACATTTAAAAGAAACAAAACAAAACACAGCACAGGAGTTATAAGAAGGAATGAAATAATAAAAAGAAAGGAAAAGCACAGCAAAGTCCCCTAAGCCGGGTGAAGGTTGCTGAGAAACAAAGTCAATCATGCCCATGGTTAGAAGCCCAGGGCCCTTACAGCAGACAAGAGGGAGTCTACACATGGGTCAACCAGATTTGTCCAGGCACCCGGGATGTTTAGTTTCCACATTTCACACCTGCAAGGTCACCGATGTAACATACCTACTAGATTGTTGTGTAGGTCATTCACTGTCACTGAGATCCCTTCCACACTATAGGTGTGGGTGAGGGTGTCCCAGGACATAGGAATGAGGCTACATGGAACCCAAGGTTTGCCCACTGTGTGCCACTATATATTTATTGAGCTCCTACTCTGGGCAGGGCACTGTGCTAAATATTGTACTTCAATGTAGCTGAGAGTCTAAGTGGAGATCAAGTGCATGTGGGGTGTAGGACTGTGGTTCCTTCCATTCTACTCAGGCATCCATTTTCATAAGCTTATAGTGAAGAAGGAATTCATAGGGCCTGGACTCCATCTTTGGCCTGTTCATGCTGATCATGCTCAGCCACCTTTCCAATGGACTCTGAACTCTGTGTTTAGTGCCTATGAAAGCAACAACAGAAGGATAAGACCCCGTCCAGACAGGGGAACCTTGAAGATCATATCTAGGTTACTCATCGCCTAAGAGAAAACATAAACTAATCACCCCTTCCTCCAGACAGGCCATAAATTTTTCTGTATCTATTGGAGTGTTCAGTTCAGTTCAGTTACTCAGTCATGTCTGACTTTTTGCAACCCCATGAATCACAGCACGCCAGGCCTCCCTGTCCATGTAACCTCGGGTTTATTGACTATTGGCTAACTGTTTGACTGTTTGAGCACATGAGCACATAGCACGTGAATGATGGGGTTATTGGGATTGTATTTTCCTTGGTTTATGTAAGTCTTAAGGAATTTGGAGTGGTGGGTTTGGACATGTATACATGGGGTATAAAAGATTTTCACAAATGCTAGTTGGGGTCCTTGGAGACTCTGCCTTGGGCCTGCCAGTGTAATAAACTGCACTCCACTACCTGCATTGTCCTTCTGAGTGAGTTTGTTTCCTGGAACGCGTGGCTACAACAATAGGGGTGAGTGGGGAGTAGCATTGGAGTTAAAGGAGGAAATGGGAGATGGTACTTGGGGACTGGGGAAGAGGCTTGGAGGGAACCAAGGAACTTTGTAGGAGGATGTGGGGGACCCAGTCCCTCCCCAGAGACTCCCTTGGTGGTAAGGCAAAGGCAAAGGGAATGTTTTGATTAAGACTTTCTGACTTTGGGATCAGGTACAAGTTTTTCCTGGTTCCTGTGTGGACTCTGTAGCCTCGTCCAGTGGTGGCTTTAGAAGGTCAGCAGATCAGCCCTGCTCTTCCCTTCAGTTCAGTTCAGTTTAGCCGCTCAGTCGTGTCCAACTCTGTGACTCCATGAATCACAGCACACCAGGCCTCCTTGTCCATCACCAACTCCTGAAGTTTACCCAAACTCATGTCCATCGAGTCAGTGATGCCATCCAGCCATCTCATCCTCTGTCACCCTCTTCTCCTCCTGCCCCCAATCCCTCCCAGCATCAGGGTCTTTTCCAATAAGTCAACTCTTCGCATGAGGTGGCCAAATAGGGGCCACCATAATAACCTCATTTTAACTTGGCAAAAACTCATCTCCAAAAACAGCCTCTCTGAGGGATTGGGGATCAGGATATCACCATATGACTTGGGGGGTTACATAATTCACCCCAAAATGCACTCCCACCTCCAGCCTCTGCCCCGTAAGTCACATTATTCTGAAAGAAGGAGCTCTTCAGCCTCAAACAACAAAATCAGCTGAGAAGAACCAAGGCTCCAAAGTCTATGTCCAGTTATTGTAGAAATCTGTGTTCTAGCTGGTTGAGTATCTATGGAAAAACAGATTTTTCCAGGAGAGTAAGAACCACAGGAAGGGACTTCCCTGGTGGTCCAGTAATTAAGAATCTGCCTTGCAATGCAGGGGACAACCCCTTGTCTGGGAACTAAGATCCCACAGTCCACAACTACTGAGCCCCATGCACCACAACTAGAGAGTCCCTGCACCACAGTGAAAGATCCCTCCTGATGTAAGGAGGATTTCCCCATATGCCACAACTAAGATTCAGTGCAGCCAAACAAATAAACATTTAAAAGAAACAAAACAAAACACAGGAGTTATAAGAAGGAAAGAAATAATAAAAAGAAAGGAAAAGCACAACAAAGTCCCCTAAGCCGGGTGAAGGTTGCTGAGAAACAAAGTCAATCATGCCCATGGTTAGAAGCCCAGGGCCCTTACAGCAGACAAGAGGGAGTCTACACGTGGGTCAACCAGATTTGTCCAGGCACCCGGGATGTTTAGTTTCCACATTTCACACCTGCAAGGTCACCGATGTAACATACCTACTAGATTGTTGTGTAGGTCATTCACTGTCACTGAGATCCCTTCCACACTATAGGTGTGGGTGAGGGTGTCCCAGGACATAGGAATGAGGCTACATGGAACCCAAGGTTTGCCCACTGTGTGCCACTATATATTTATTGAGCTCCTACTCTGGGCAGGGCACTGTGCTAAATATTGTACTTCAATGTAGCTGAGAGTCTAAGTGGAGATCAAGTGCATGTGGGGTGTAGGACTGTGGTTCCTTCCATTCTACTCAGGCATCCATTTTCATAAGCTTATAGTGAAGAAGGAATTCATAGGGCCTGGACTCCATCTTTGGCCTGTTCATGCTGATCATGCTCAGCCACCTTTCCAATGGACTCTGAACTCTGTGTTTAGTGCCTATGAAAGCAACAACAGAAGGATAAGACCCCGTCCAGACAGGGGAACCTTGAAGATCATATCTAGGTTACTCATCGCCTAAGAGAAAACATAAACTAATCACCCCTTCCTCCAGACAGGCCATAAATTTTTCTGTATCTATTGGAGTATTCAGTTCAGTTCAGTTACTCAGTCATGTCTGACTTTTTGCAACCCCATGAATCACAGCACGCCAGGCCTCCCTGTCCATGTAACCTCGGGTTTATTGACTATTGGCTAACTGTTTGACTGTTTGAGCACATGAGCACATAGCACGTGAATGATGGGGTTATTGGGATTGTATTTTCCTTGGTTTATGTAAGTCTTAAGGAATTTGGAGTGGTGGGTTTGGACATGTATACATGGGGTATAAAAGATTTTCACAAATGCTAGTTGGGGTCCTTGGAGACTCTGCCTTGGGCCTGCCAGTGTAATAAACTGCACTCCACTACCTGCATTGTCCTTCTGAGTGAGTTTGTTTCCTGGAACGTGTGGCTACAACAATAGGGGTGAGTGGGGAGTAGCATTGGAGTTAAAGGAGGAAATGGGAGATGGTACTTGGGGACTGGGGAAGAGGCTTGGAGGGAACCAAGGAACTTTGTAGGAGGATGTGGGGGACCCAGTCCCTCCCCAGAGACTCCCTTGGTGGTAAGGCAAAGGCAAAGGGAATGTTTTGATTAAGACTTTCTGACTTTGGGATCAGGTACAAGTTTTTCCTGGTTCCTGTGTGGACTCTGTAGCCTCGTCCAGTGGTGGCTTTAGAAGGTCAGCAGATCAGCCCTGCTCTTCCCTTCAGTTCAGTTCAGTTTAGCCGCTCAGTCGTGTCCAACTCTGTGACTCCATGAATCACAGCACACCAGGCCTCCTTGTCCATCACCAACTCCTGAAGTTTACCCAAACTCATGTCCATCGAGTCAGTGATGCCATCCAGCCATCTCATCCTCTGTCACCCTCTTCTCCTCCTGCCCCCAATCCCTCCCAGCATCAGGGTCTTTTCCAATGAGTCAACTCTTCTCATGAGGTGGCCAAAGTACTGGAGTTTCGGCTTCAGCATTAGGCCTTCCAATGAACACCCTGGACTGATCTCCTTTAGAATGGACTGGTTGGATCTCCTTGCAGTCCAAGGGACTCTCAAGAGTCTTCTCCAACACCACAGTTCAAAAGCATCAGTTCTTCGGCGCTCAGCTTTCTTCACAGTCCTACTCTCACATCCATACATGACCACAGGAAAAACCATAGCCTTGACTAGATGCACCTTTGTTGGCAAAGTAATGTCTCTGCTTTTCAATATGCTATCTAGGTTGGTCATAATTTTTCTTCCAAGGAGTAAGCGTCTTTTAATTTCATGGCTGCAGTCACCATGTGCAGTGATTTTGGAGCCCCAAAAATTAAAATCTGACACTGTTTCCACTGTTTCCCCATCTATTTCCCATGAAATGATGGGACCAGATGTCATGATCTTCATTTTATTAATGTTGAGCTTTAAGCCAACTTTTTCACTCTCCTCTTTCACTTTCATCAAGAGGCTGTTTTGTTCCTCTTCACTTTCTGCCATAAGGGTGGTGTCATCTGCATATCGTTCTTCCCTTAGGATCTTCTAAAATTGCAAATGCTCGCAGACTTGGGTCAGTGATTTATTTTGCAGTGTTTTCTGAACTAGTTTTTCTTTTCTATCCCCAAAGTATTTTGTTTCTGAGAACAGAGTTCTGAGACTTGTAAATAACTGCACATGTTTTGATTTAACAAACCGTGACTTATTGAATCACATTGTTCCTAAGTTACTGAGGTAGCCATTAACAAAAAAAGCATCTCCATGCTGAGTCAGGCCACTGGGAGAGTTTTTCAGTGACGCCATTAGAAAGTTTATAACAATGGCACCCCACTCCAGTACTCTTGCCTGGAAAATCCCATGGACGGAGGAGCCTGGTGGGCTGCAGTCCATGGGACTGCTAAGAGTCGGACAAGACTGAGCAACTTCACTTTCACTTTTCACTTTCATTCATTGGAGAAGGACATGGCAACCCACTCCAGTGTTCTTGCCTGGAGAACCCCAGAGACTGAGGAGTCTGGTACAAGGCCGTCTATGGGGTTGCACAGAGTCAGACACGACTGAAGAGACTTAGCAGCAGCAGTAGCAGCAACCACATCTCTTTAGGAAGACACCACTAAATTATAAAAGAAAGCATAGTAAATGCTGTTTGGTATTAATATTCACAATAATGTTTTCGAGTTTGCCTCACCACATTTTAAAAATCCATTTCCATCCCACTTATACAGTCATGATCGACTCTGAGCTTGGAACCTGCAAGGGTATTTCAGACTTAAAAACACCCTATTGTCTTCTGTGCATTATTCCAATAAGGTTACTAATTGTTTAATTTTACTTTTTTCTCCAAGAAAAAGGCTATTTCACAAAGTATAATTTCTCAAACATATGGTTCTCTGTATTCTGCCAGCATATAAAAGCTTCTGTTATGATTTGTATAAACTTGCCAAGTGAATTAAATCAATATACAAAATGCATATGTCACCATGCAAATGTAGAAACCTGTCTGAGTGTGAGGAAAACCCACCCACCCTCATGCCAACAAGAGCCAGGGAGCTGCCCAAATATAGAGAAGTTTAGCTCAGGGCATAAAACAGTCATTTTATAATTCATTTACTGGGTTCCAGAACTGTTCATAATTCAATTTCCTGTAGTTTCAACTCAGGGTTTTCTTTGTTAGCAGACTGATGCTCTGTGCAGATGGGCCAGCCACCCGCCCAAGGACTATTTCTATGTGCTTTCAGCTAAGAACCCTGGAGTGTTCTTCTGACCTTCCACCCAGAAATTAAAATAAACATGGCCATCAGTTGGTTTTAAAACCTCTGTAGCAGGACTTCCCTGGTGGTCCAGTGGTTTAAGAATCTGCCTGTCAATGCCGGGACACCGGTTCAACCTCTAGTCCAGAAGAGTCCACGTGCTGTGGGGTAACTAAGCCCCTGCACCATAACTACTGAAGCCCGGTGCGCTAGAGGCCGTGCTCCACAAGAGAAGTCCACACCACAAATAGAGAGTAACCCCACTGCTTGTTGCAACTAGGGAAAACCCACCCACAGTTTAAAAGACCCAGCAGAGTCAGCAATCAATAAATATGTGTCATTGTTGTTCAGTTGCCAAGTCATGTCCGACCCTTTGCGACTCCAGGGGCTCCAGCACACTAGGCTTTCCCGTCTTTCACTATCTCCAGGAATTTGCTCAAACTCATGTCCATTGAGTCAGTGATGCCATTCAACCATCTAATCTTTTGCCATCCCTTTCTCCTCTTGCCCTCAATCTTTCCCAGCATCAGTCTTTTCCTTTTTTATAACTATATACAGGGCTTCACTGATAGCTCAGTTGGTAAAGAATCCACCTGCAATGCAGAAGGCCCCTGTTTGATTCCTGGGTCAGGAAGATCTGCTGGAAAAGGGATAGGCTACCCACTCCAGTATTCTTGAGCTTCCCTTGTGGCTCAGCTGGTAAAGAAGCCGCCTGCAATGTGGGAGACCTGAGTTTGATCCCTGGGTTGGGAAGATCCCCTGGAGAAGGGAAAAGCTAGTATTCTGAAGTGAAGGGACAGTATTCCGGCCTGGAGAATTCCAAGGACTGTATAGTCCATGGGGTCGCAAACAGCCGGATGCATATTTCACTCACTCACTCATAACTATATAAATACATATATTGTTTTTTAAGCCTGTACATACTTTTAGGGTATATTTAGAAACAATAAATATAAACCATACTTCAAACAATTGTAAATTTAGCCGAAGTCACCATTCCTGCATTTTTCACAATATTTAGGTTTCTTCTCCCCATCTGCTTCTCTCTCACTCCACCCTGTGCCTCTCCATCGTCTGCACCTGGCCTGCAGCATTTCCAGGATAGAAATAGACAGCAAAGAAGTGGTGCTGGAAGGAGGGGTAACTTATCTGCTTTAGCTCCTCTCTCTGCAGAGTGTGTACCTATGGTGCCCAGCTTTGGAGGGGCTCTGAAAGAATGAAATTGCTTGGAAGGAAATTGGAGCAATAAACTCAAAGAGCATTTTCCCCACTTATCTTCACCTTTTGTCAAATTCCCAGTGCACGCTTTTTCTCTGAATCCCTAATTAGAGCTGTCAGATGTTCTTTGTAAGGAGAATGCATTTATTCTTTCTACGGCTTCCTTAGTGTTTTTTTTTCTCTTCCAGCTTTATGGCGATATAACTTACATACAGCACTTATAAATTTAAGGTACATAACATAATGATTTGACTTACATACATCATGAAATGATGATCACAGTAAGTTTGGTGAAGATTTATCCTCTCATATGGATGCAAAATTTAAAAAACAGAATTTTTTTCCTTGTGTGAAAACTCTTGGGATTTACTCTCTAAACAACTTTTGTTTGTAACGTGCATAAGTGTTGGTCATATTTATCATGTTGGACATTACACCCCTAGTACTTACTTATAACTCAAAGTTTGTGCCTTTTGACCACCTTCAACCAATTTTCCCCGCTCCAACCCATCCCTGCCTCTAATTGCTACAATCTGATCTCTTTTTCTATGCATTTCTTTGTTTTTAAAGTATAATTGTTCTTTGGAAGGAGTGATGCTAAAGCTGAAACTCCAGTACTTTGGCCACATCATGCGAAGAGTTGACTCATTGGAAAAGACTCTGATGCTGGGAGGGATTGGGGGCAGGAGGAGAAGGGGACGACCGAGGATGAGATGGCTGGATGGCATCACGGACTCGATGGACGTGAGTTTGAGTGAACTCCAGGAGTTGGTGATGGACAGGGAGGCCGGGCGTGCTGCGATTCATGGGGTCGCAAAGAGTCGGACACGACTGAGCGACTGAACTGAACAGAACTGAACCTACAACACTATGTTAGTTCCTGGTATGCAACACAGTGATCTGATATTTCTATGCACATTTGGGGCTTCCCAGGTGGCCTTAGTGGTAAAGAACCCAACTGTCAATGCACAAGACTTAAAAGATGCAGGTTTGATCCCTGGGTCAGGAAGATTGCCTGGAGAAGGAAATGGCAACCCACTCCAGTTTTCTTTCCTGGAGAATTCCATGGACAGAGGAGGTTGGCGAGCTATGGCCCATAGGGTCACAAAAAATCAAACACGACTGATGTCACTTCATACACTTGCACACATACACATTTAAAAATGATTACCCGCCAGTCTGTGTTCGATGCAGGATGCAGGATGCTTGGGGCTGGTGTATGGGGATGATCCGGAGGGATGATGGGTGGAGGGAGGAGGGAGGGGGGTTCATGTTTGGGAGTTCGTGTACACCCGTGGCGGATTCATGTCAATGTATGCCAAAACCAGTAGAGTACTGTAAAGTAAAATAAAATAAAATTAAGAAATAAAAAATAATAATAAAAATGATTACCACAATAAGTCTAGTTGCGATATATCACCATACAAAGATATTACACAATGATTGACTGCATTCTCCACACTGTACATTTCATGCTTGTGAATCATTTATTTGTTTTGTACCTCTTAATCTCCGGCACCTATTTCTCTTCTCACCTCACCCCTACCCCTGGCAACCACCTGTTTGTTCCCTGTATCTATAACTCTGTTTTGTTACATTTGTTCACTTGTTTTGCTTGTTATGTCATGTTCATGTGTTATGTTTGTTCTTTTCTTTCTAGATTCCCAGTACAAGTGGAATCACACAGTATTTGTCCATCTCTGAGTTATCTCACTTAGCATCAGTTCAGTTCAGTTCAGTTCAGTTCAGTTCAGTCGCTCAGTCGTGTCCGACTCTTGGCGACCCCATGAATTGCAGCCCGCCAGGCCTCCCTGTCCATCACCATCTCCCGGAGTTCACTCAGACTCACGTCCATCGAGTCCGTGATGCCATCCAGCCATCTCATCCTCGGTCGTCCCCTTCTCCTCCAGCCCCCAATCCCTCCCAGCATCAGAGTCTTTTCCAATGAGTCAACTCTTCGCATGNGAGTTCACTCAGACTCACGTCCATCGAGTCCGTGATGCCATCCAGCCATCTCATCCTCGGTCGTCCCCTTCTCCTCCAGCCCCCAATCCCTCCCAGCATCAGAGTCTTTTCCAATGAGTCAACTCTTCGCATGAGGTGGCCAAAGTACTGGAGTTTCAGCTTTAGCATCATTCCTTCCAAAGAAATCCCAAGGCTGATCTTCAGAATGGACTGGTTGGATCTCCTTGCAGTCCAAGGGACTCTCAAGAGTCTTCAACACCACAGTTCAAAAGCATCAATTTTTTGGTGCTCAGCATTCTTTATAGTCCAACTCTCACATCCATACATGACCACTGGAAAAACCATAGCCTTGACTAGATGCACCTTTGTTGGCAAAGTAATGTCTCTGCTTTTTAATATGCTGTCTAGGTTGGTCATAGCCTTTCTTCCAAGAAGTAAGCATCTTTTAATTTCATGGCTTCAGTCACCAGTGATTTTGGAGCCCCAAAAAATAAAGTCTCTCACTTAGCATAATACATTCTAAATACATCCATGTTGTTGAAAATGTCAAGAGTTCATTTTTATGGCATATATGTATATATTGCATATATCACATCTTTATCTATTCACTTATTGATGGGCATTTAGCTTGCTTCCATATCTTGCCAGTGTAAATAATATTGCAATGAACATAGTGGTGCATATATCTTTTTGAATGAGTGTTTTCATTTACTTTTTTGGATAAATACCCAAGAGTGGAATTGCTGGATCATATGAGAGCTTTATTTTTAATTTTTTGAAGAATTGCCATACTGGTTTCCATAGTGGCTTCACCAATTTACATTACCATCAAAGTGCACAAGGGTTCCCTTTTCTTTCCTTTTTTTAGAGATTTTTTGATGTGGACCATTTTTAAAGTCTTTCCTAAATGTGTTACAATATCACTTCTGCTTTATGTTTTGGCTTCTCAGCCCTGAGGCATGTGGGATCTTAGTTCCCTGATGAGGGGTTGAACCCACACTTCCTGCATTGGAAGGCAAAGCCCTAACCACTGAACCACCAGGGAAGTCCCAAGCAATCCCTTTTCTACACATCCTTGCTAACAATTGTTACTGATAACATTGTTATTGATTTGTCTTCTTGATAATGGCCGTTCTGGTCTTGATTTACATTTCACTGATAATTAGCGACATTGAGCATATTTTGATGTGCCTATTATCAAAATCTGCAAATTATTTAGTTCCAAGAAGCAAAGTCGTACATACTGCTGTTGTAAAACTTGGCAGTGCTTAGGAAATTGAGTACTTAGGAAACTGAAACAGATTTAAGCAATGAAGGTCCATACAGCAAGAGAAATGAACTATCTACAACAACATGCAGAAATGTAGATAAAACCTCACAAACATAATGTTGAGAAAAGCCAGACATCAAAGACGACCTACAATAAGTTCTAATGACAAAAAATTCAAAAACAGGCAATATTAATCTCCAGTGTTAGAGGTCAGGAGAGTGGTCATTCTGATGGCATGGGAGTGAATGGAAGGGGTCTTAGGGGAATACCGGCGGTTCTGGTTATATTCTGAATCTTAATCTGAGTTCTCATACATAGGTGTGCTCTATGAAAAGTCGTTGAGCTGGGTACACAGAAAAGTCTCTTTTCTGAAGTACAGTTCAGTTCAGTTCAGTCACTCAGTCGTGTCCAAATCTTTGTGATGCGATGGACGGCAGCACACCAGGCCTCCCTGTCCATCACCAACTCCCGAGTTTACTCAAACTCATGTCCATTGAGTTGGTGATGCCATCCAACCATCTCATCCTCTATCATCCCTTTCTCCTCTCACCTTCAATCTTTCCCAGCATCAGGGTCTTTTCCAATGAGTCAGTTCTTTGCATCGGGTGGCCAGAGTACTGGAGTTTCAGCTTCAGCATCAGTCCTTCCAATGAATATTCAGGACTGGTTTCCTTTAGGATGGACTGCTTGGATCTCCTTGCAGTCCAAGGGACTCTTAAGAGTCTTCTCCAACACCACAGTTCAAAAGCATCAATTCTTTGGTGTTCAGCTTTCTTTATAGTCCAACTCTCACATCCGTACATGACCACTGGAAAAACAAAAGCTTTGACTAGATGGACCTTTGCTGGCAAGGTAATGTCTCTGTTTTTTAATATGCTGTCTAGGTTGGTCGTAGCTTTTCTTCCAAGGAGCAAGTGTCTTTTAATTTCATGGCTGCAGTCACCAACTGCAGTGATTTGGGAGCCCCCCAAAATAAAGTCTCTCACTGTTTCCATTGTTCCTCCATCTATTTCCCATGAAGTGATGGGAGCAGATGCCATGATCTCAGTTTTTTGAATGTTGAGTTTTAAGCCAACTTTTTCACTCTCCTCTTTCACCTTCATCAAGAGGCTTTTTAGTTCCTCTTCACTTTCTGCCATAAGGGTGGTATCATCTGCATATCTGAGGTTATTGATATTTCTCCCAGCAATCTTGATTCCAGCTTGTGCTTCATCCAGCCCAGCATTTCTCACGATGTACTCTGCATATAAGTTAAATAAGCAGGGTGACAATATACAGCCTTGACATACTCCTTTTTCTGTTTGGAACCAGTCTGTTGTTCCATGTCCAATTCTAACTGTTGCTTCTTGACCTGCATACAGATTTCTCAGGAGGCAGGTAAGGTGGTCTGGCATTCCCCAGTCTTTTAGAGTTTTCCATGGTTTGTTGTGATCCACACAGTCAAAGGCTTTAGCATAGTCAATAAAGCAGAAGTAGATGTTTTTCTGGAACTCTCTTGCTTTTTCTATGATCCAAGAGATTTCTTGCAATTTGATCTCTGGTTCCTCTGCCTTTTCTAAATCCAGCTTGAACATCTGAAAGTTCTTGATTCACGTACTGTTGAAGCCTGGCTTGTAGAATTTTGAGCATTATTTTGCTAGCGTGTGAGATGAGTGCAATTGTGTAGTAGTTTGACTATTCTTTGGCATTGCCTTTCTTTGGGATTGGAATGAAAACTGACCTATATATGTCAATACATTTTTTAAATGTGTGCCTTGTTGGTCCATTTCCTACCTTGGCCCTCACTACCACTTTTCTCCCTCACATTTGAACTACAGCACAGTATTCTTGCCTAGAGAATCCCATGGACAGAGGAGCTTTGTGGGCTGCAGTCCATAGGGTAGCACACAGTTGGACACACACACACACTCGTTTCAGAGACAGAATCCTTGTGTTCAGACAAGACCCACTCTACCATGAATATAGTTCAGTATTTGTGCAACTTCATTGGCGGTCTACTAAGCTGCATAGATGGAGAAGTGAGCCCTAGGAAGCTGGGCTTTAAAACAAAACCAAAAAAAAAAAATTTTTTTTGGAAGGTATATCCAATAGCAGCTGGGTACCACAGGGCAGGGGGGCCAGGAGTTGATTCACAGAGTTAGCCCAAATAAGTCATAAACAAAGAAGCAAGGGGGAAAGACCAATAAAAACGTTTGAGGAGAAAATCAGAATTCAGAGTTGAAACAATATACAATCTCAGATGTCAAGTTTTCAACACAAAATTACAAAAAGTAAATAAAACAGTGACCCATACTCCAGAAGAAAAATATTTAATAAAAGCTGTCACTGGTGCCGGTGCTAGTCACTCAGTAGTGTCCAGCTCTTTGCAACCCAATGGACTGTAGCCTATCAGGCTCCTCTTTCCTTGGACTTCTCCAGGCAAGAATACTGGAGTGGGTAGCCATTCCCTTCTCCAGGGGATCTTCCTGACCCAGGGATCAAACCCAGGTCTCTGCAGGAATCTGCATTACAGGCAGATTCTTTACCATCTGAGNACGGTGCTAGTCACTCAGTAGTGTCCAGCTCTTTGCAACCCAATGGACTGTAGCCTATCAGGCTCCTCTTTCCTTGGACTTCTCCAGGCAAGAATACTGGAGTGGGTAGCCATTCCCTTCTCCAGGGGATCTTCCTGACCCAGGGATCAAACCCAGGTCTCTGCAGGAATCTGCATTACAGGCAGATTCTTTACCATCTGAGCCACCAGGGAAGCCCAAAGAATTAAATGATCTATTACTGTTTTGTTTTTTGATTTCAAGGGACTTGATCTTTTGTCTTTGTTTTTTATAGCTACTCGTTAGTGGTGGTGGTGGCTGTGTTTAGCTGACAAAGACTCAGAAGTAGCTATTATAAATAAATCAAGGAACTAAAGAAAACCAGGTGTAAAAATTTAAAGGAAATTATGACAATGAATCAACAAATGGATATTTTCAATAAGAAGTAGAAATTATTTTAAAAAAAAAAAGAAGAAGAAGAAGAAATTCTGGAGGTGAAAAATCCAATAACCGAAATGAAACTTTCACCAAGAGAACTCAATAACAGATTTGAAATGAAAGAAAAAGTTTCTGTGGACTTGAAGACAGAGGAATAGAAATTTCCAATCTGAAGAATAGAGATAAAAAAGATTAAGTAAAAATTAAGAGAGCCCATCAAGCATAACATCTACACTCAATGAGAATTGCAGAAAGGGTTAAAAAAAAAGGATAGGGGGGAGAAGCAGAAAAAAATTGAAGGAACAATGACCAAAATTTTCCAGAATTTATGAGAAAAGTATTAATCTACCATCTTAATTCAGTGTGCTGAAGTAATTACTATGAACTGGGCAACTTATTATCATGCATTTATTTTTCACAATTCTGGAACTTGGCATCCAAATCAGGGTGCCAGAACCACTGGGTTCTGATGAGATAAAACTTCCTGTTGTATCCCCAGGTGGCAGAAAAAAGGGAAAGCTAGTGCTCTGACCTCTTCTAATGAAGGCACCAATCACCTAATTACCTCCCAAAAGCGCCACCTCCAAATATCATCACATAGGAAATTAGATTTCAATATATGAATTCAGTCAATACTCAACAAATATTCAGTCAATAACATCTACATATCCAAGAAGTCTGATGAATACTAAGTAGGATAAATTCAAATGCTGTGTAGTCGAATTGTAGAAAGGCAAAGAGAAAATCTTGAAAGTATCAAGAGAAGACATCTATCTATGATAGTGCAGTGGATAGAAATCCACCTGCCAGTGCGGGGGACATGGATTTGATCCCAGGTCTGGGAAGAATCTACATGCCACAGAGCAATTAAGTCTGTGTGCCACAACCACTGAGCCTGTATGCCACAACTACTGAAGCCCATACACCCTAGAGCCGCACAGCAAAACTACTGAGTCCCTAGACTGCAATTTCTGAAGCCAGAGCGCCTAGAAACTGTGCTCAATAACAAGAGAAGACCATGCACCACAACAAAGAGTAACTCCCGCATGCTGCGACTAGAGAAAGCCCCAGCACGGCAAGGAAGACCCAGTGCAAGAAAAAATTTAAAAAAGAAAATAATTTTTAAAAGGAAAAATAATTCATGAACAGAAGAGCATCAACATGATTGATGGGCATCTTCATCTAACAAGAAAAAGCCAGAAAGCTGGAGAATGGCATATTCAATGTGCTTAAAACTGAAGAAAAAAAAACTATCAATCAAGAATTCTAACTATTGTGGTAACCATGTTGTAATATATATATACATCAAATCAGCATGCACACCCAAAACTAATACAACTGTTAGATGTGGACTGTATCTCAGTAAAACTGGTGGGAGGGAAAAGAATTCTATATCCAACAAATCCCTTCCTCAAAAATGAAAGTAAAATAAAGATATTTACAGATGAACATAGAATAAAAGAATCCATTGCTAGCAGACTACATTACAGGAAATACTAAAGGAAGTTCTTCAGGCTGAAAGGAAATGGCACCAGCTGGTAAACAATCCAGGGAAAGAAATTAATAACTCACAAAATGGTAAATATGGAGCTTAAAGTCTATAAACACATTTTTTCTAATTTAGCCTCTTAACTTCTTCAATAGACACAGATTCTACAAAATCATCACTCTAACATTGTATTGTTGGATTTCTAACATCTATAAATTTAATATATAAGACAATAGTACAATTGGAAGTGAAAATAAAGTCACTCAGTCGTGTCCAACTCTTTGTGACCCCATGGACTGTAGCCCACCAAGCTCCTCTGTTCATGGAAATTCTCAGGCAGAAATACTGGAGTGGGTTGCCATTTCCTTCTCCAGGGAATCTTCCCAACCCAGGGATCAAATCCAGGTCTCCTGAATTGCAGGCAGACGCTTTACCATCTGAGACAATTGGAAGAGGGATTTTAAAAAAGAAGGCAGGGACACGCATGGGGCCTGGGTTCAATCTCTGGTCAGGAAACTAGATCCTGCATGAAAGACCTAAAGATTCCTGTGTGTTTGTGTGTCTGTGTGCATGTGTGCGTGTTCAGTCATGTCCAACTCTTGGCGACCCCATGGACCATAGCCCTCCAGGCTCCTCTGTGCATGGGATGTCCCAGGCAAGAATACTGGAGTGGGTTGCCATTTTCTTCTCCAGGTGATATTCCCAACCAAGGAATTAAACCCACATCTCCTGCAGCTCCTGCATTGGCAGGCAGATTCTTTACCACCGAGCCACCTAGGAAGCCACTTAGGAAGATCAAAGTCCCACTTGCTACAACTAAGGCCCAGTGCAGACAAAAAAAAAATTTTTTTTAAGAAGGGGACAAATTTCTACATTTTATCAGAATTAAGTTAATATTAGTCTGAAGTGGCTTATGATAAATTAAGTCATATTATGATCCCTAATTTGGAGAAGGAAATGGTAACCCACTCCAGTACTCTTGCCTGGAGAATCCCATGGACAGAGAAGACTGGTAGGCTACAGTCCACGGGGTCGCAAAGAGTTGGACACGACTGAGCAACTTCACTATACACTATACTATATAATTCAACCAAAGAAAAAACTCAAAAGCAATACATCTTTTTAAATCAGCAGGAATGTATGTTGAAAAATACTTAGCATAAAAGAAGTCAGCTTTTAAAAGGAATAGAACATTCACATTCATTATATGATTCTAAGCATTGTAAACAGCATTTACTGTTTTCAGAGTTGTGTGGGTTTTTTTGTTGTTTTGTTTTGTGTTTTGCTTGTATCGGGCAGGACCGGTTTGGTTGGAAGGAACATCAGATCCAGTGAAAAAATGGATTGGGAATGTGACTGGGCATCCCAGGAGCTGGAGTTGTCAGGAGCCACTCCCTTTCTGCGGCCCCAGGGATTCCTCACTTCGCTCCCCAGCCTCAGTGTTGGTTTACCACCACACGCTGAGCTCCCAACAGTTACCAGCCCCGGGGCTACTCAACCTTACAGATATGGCCTCACCTCTGTCTAACCAGGTATGCTCTTTTTCATCAGTCTCAAGAGAGGCTCTCATTGGATGCTGGTAGCCTGGCAGGCACCTGTCATCTCTCCTGATCACCCTTCCCTTCTGGTGTTGGGAGAGGCTGAGCAGAAGAACCTCAACAAGGGCTGGGAAGGGGCAAGCAAAGTGACTCAGGTGACTGCGCTACTTTCTTTACTGGAAAAGGAACATCACTTTGCTTTTTTCCCTATACACTGGCATGTCTGGTGGACACATTTAGTGCTGTACATTCATTTTTAGTCAGAAATCTTGACAAGTGCCCTGAATCTAAAAAGAATTTTTTAGTCTCAGCAGTGGTCAGGGACCAGAACAGGGGCTTTCTCTGGGAGCAGTGGTTGAGCTGGGTGGGGCAGGCCCCCAGGAACTGGGAACTGGGAGGAGGGGAGACTCTGGCCTGAGGTGCACAGCAGAAGCACCACGGAGGTGTCAGTACCAGGAGATGCCGGAGCTACAGCTGAGAAGGACTGACTGGGGGTTGGGGTTGGGGTCGGGGGTGGCTCCCAGGGGACTGAAATGTGGTCCTGACGCTGAGAATCACTTATATAAAGGAAAATCTTGGCAAAAGCGTGACATCCAGAAATTTTAAATAATCTCAGAAAAACAGGTGTTATGGGGTGGAGTGTGTGAAAATAGAGCCAAGGAAATAAACTCCAAAGGATTGTGTGTCGGGACTTCCCTAGTGGTCCAGT
>SJYX01006086.1:33553-63407 GCA_006410675.1 Oreotragus oreotragus | reverse complement strand
CCCTTTACAGCATCGGATCTTGCTTCTATCACCAGTCACATCCACAGCTGGGTATTGTTTTTGCTTTGGCTCCAGCCCTCCAGTCTTTCTGGAGTTCTCTCTCCACTGAACTCCAGTAGCATATTGGGTACCTACTAACCTGGGGAGTTCCTCTTTCAAGATCCTATCATTTTGGCTTTTCATACTGTTCATGGGGTTCTCAAGGCAAGAATACTGAAGTGTTTTGCCATTCCCTTCTCCAGTGGACCACATTGTCAGACCTCTCCACCATGACCCGCCCATCTTGGGTGGCCCCACAGGGCATGGCTTAGTTTCATTGAGTTAGACAAGGCTGTGGTCCTAGTGTGTTTAGATTGACTAGTTTTCTGTGATTATGGTTTCAGTGTGTCTGCCCTCTGATGCCCTCTTGCAACACCTACCATCTTACTTGGGTTTCTCATACTTTGAACATGGGGTATCTCTTCACAGGCTGCTCCATCAAAGCACAGCCGCTGCTCCTTACCTTGAATGAGGGGTGTCTCCTACCGCCACCCCTCCTGACCTTGAACATGGAGTAGCTCCTCTAGCCCCTCCTGTGCCCATGCAGCCACCGCTCCTTGGACATGGGGTTGCTTCTCTCCGCCACTGCCTCTGACCTCGGGCGTGGGGTTGCTCCATCCGGCTGCTGTCCCTGACCTCAGAGGCGGGATAGTCCTCTTGGCTGCTGCCCGTTGGGCATGGGGTCCTCCCAGCTTCTGCCCCTGACCTCGGGCGTGGAGTAGCTCCTCTTGGCCGCCCTTGTGCACCGTCGCAGCCTCCCGCACTTGTATTAAATCCAAGCCCAGATCAATCCATGCTGTAGGTTAATAGCGCCGAGCAGGGGCTGGAATGTAGGAAGCTGAGATGAACCAGTACTACCCAGTTACCACCCAGTGAAATAGTTACTACTCAAAGAGTCAGGAACTAATCCATTAATCCCTGGATTGCTGCATTCCAGGAAGTTACAAGAGGTCACATCCCCAGCAACAGACGATTGCAATTATTCACATGACAGTAAGCCCAGAGTCGTAGCTTTCTGGATGACCCAGGAGGAGGAGCTCCAATACTTTGGCCACCTAATGTAAAGAGCTGACTCACTGGGAGAGACCTTGATGCTGGGAAATATTGAAGGTAGGGGGAGAAGAAGGCAACAGGATGAGATGTTTGGATGGCATCACCAACTCAATGAACATGAGTTTGAGCAAACTCCAGGAGATGATGAAGGACAGAAAAGCCTGGAGTGCTGCAGTCCATGGGGTCGCAAAGAGTAGGATCCGACTGAGCAACTGAGCAACAACAGATATGCTTCATAAATAAACAATCTGAATGAATCATACAAAATAATACAAGACTGGAAAACTTTGGAGATTATGGTTTGTTAGCCCATCATTTATATCTGGCAAGAAAGAGTCTGAGTCACTGATTGGAACAGTGCTCCTGGATTTGTCTCCATTGGCATCCTTTGGGCTGTCCCCAGAGCTTACAGGGGAAAAGGAAGATATTTTCAGTGCCACACCTTCTACACCTATTCTTTGCGATTTTCACCCAAGCAGCTATCTCAGCAGAAAACTCAGAAGCTGGGTCAAGCAGAGCTTGCCCTATTAATTGGGACCAAAAGCCCACATCCCATGACATTCAGTAAGTCAGGCAGAGCAAGATGTCATTCCCAAAAGAGATACCTACATGGGTGTGCTCCTGCAGTGAGCTGATAACCACAGACCCAGAAGCATTTCTGGGGGGAAAAAAATGGTGGAGATACTTTGGTTAGACGTCCTAAAATTTCCCCAGAGTCATAGTAAGGAAAGAAGTCATTCTTCTATAATAACTCAGCTGCTTTTCCAACCACAAGACTTTGTACACCCACCATCGAAGCACACGGTCAACCTCAAGAAAGGGTCCTCCCTGACTGAGCCCAGCAGCCATAAAACATGCTGGTCATTTAACTCTGTGACCCTTCCCAACTTCTGTGTGAGGAGAAAAAAAAAAATCCTAACTAAAGTCAGATGATAAATGACAAATGATTAAGTTATTCTCCATAAGCATGCTGTATGTACCATTCTAATGGCAGGAAATGAAGAGGAACTAAAGAGCCTCTTGATGAGGGTGAAAGAGGACAATGAAAAGGCTGGCTTAGAACTCACCATTCAAACAACTAAGATCATGGCATCCAGTCCCATCACTTCATGGCAAATACATGGGGGATAAAGTAGAAACAGTGGCAGATTTTGTTTTCCTGGGCTCCAAAATCACTGCAGATGGTGACTACAGCCATGAAATTAAAAGACGCTTACTCCTTGGAAGAAAAGCTATGACATACCTAGACACGATATTTAAAAGCAAAGATATCATGTTGCTGATGTCAAAGCTATGGTTTTTCCAGTAGTTATGTGTGGATGTGAGNCAAAATCACTGCAGATGGTGACTACAGCCATGAAATTAAAAGACGCTTACTCCTTGGAAGAAAAGCTATGACATACCTAGACACGATATTTAAAAGCAAAGATATCATGTTGCTGATGTCAAAGCTATGGTTTTTCCAGTAGTTATGTGTGGATGTGAGACCATAAAGAAGGCTGAGCACCGAAGAATTGATGGTTTCCAATTGTGGTGCTGGAGAAGACTCTTGAGATTTCCTTGGACAGAAAGATCAAACTATTCAATCCTAAAGAAAATCTACCCTGAATATTCATTGGAAGGACGGATGCTGAAGATGAAGCTCCAGTGAAGCTTTGGCCACCTGATGAGAAGAGCCAATTCATTGGAAAAGACCCTGATGCTGAAAAAGATGGAAGGCCAAAGGAGAAAGGGGCAACAGAGGATGACATGGTTGGATGGCATCACCAACTCAATGGACGTGAGTTTGAGCAAACTCTGGGGTATGGTGAAGGACAGGGAAGCCTGGCATGCTACAGTTCATGGGGTCACAAAGTCAGACATGACTTGCTGACTGAACAGCAATGTACACAAGAGCTTATTCTTCACTATGAAAAGAGCTCTTAAAAATCAGTAAGGAGCCACCCAATAGTTGGGGGAGAAAACAGGATTTAAATAGGTAGTTGACATGAAAGCATAGGAAAATAGTCTCAAGCTGGCTCATAATTACAGAAACTAAGATAAAAATAATAAAAATGCTTTCTTTTCAATGTTGGCAATAATTTAAAGTTGAGGTATGAGAAACAAGCATTCTCATACAGCGTGGGCTGCAATGTAAGTACAATATCTGTGGGAAAATTTGGCAACATATATTTAAAATGTACAAACTAGCACAGTTTAACTTCTTAACAAATTCCTTAAGAATTTATTCTATGCAAAGAAGATACACAGATGGCCAATGGACACATAAAAAGATGCTCAACATTACTAATCATCAGGGAAATGCAAATCAAAACTACAATGAGGTACCGTCTCACACCAGTCAGAATGGCCACCACCAAAAAGTCTACAAATAAATTGCTGGAGAGGGTGTGGAGAAAAGGAAACCCTCCTACACTGCTGGTGGGAATGTAAGCAGGTACAGTCACTTTGAAAAGCAGTATGGAGTTTCCTTAAAAGGCTAAAAATAGAGGACTCCCTGGCAGTCCAGTGATTAAGACTCCTTGCTTCCAATTCAGGGAGCACAGGTTTGATCCTTGGTTGGGAGACTAAGATCTCACACACCAGGCAGTGGAGCCAAAAATTAAAAAAAAAAGTTAAAAGTAGAGTTACCATGTGATCCAGCAACCCCACTCCTGGGCATATATATGGAGAAAAACATGCTACATGAACTCTGATGTTCATTTCAGCACTATTTACAATAGCCAAGACATGGAAGCAATCTAAATGTCCAATGAGAGATAAATGGATAAAGTATATGTGGTACATACATACAACAGAATATTATTCAACCATAAAAGAATAAAATTATACCATTTGCAGCAACCATGGATGGACCTAGAGACCATCATACTAAGTGAAGTAAGTCAGAGAGCGAAAGATAAGTATCATATCACTTACACGTGGAATCTAAAAAAACAACAACAACCAAAAAAAAACCAGTATAAATGAACTTATTTACAAAACAGAAATAAAGGCATAGATGTAGAAAACAAGTGTATGATTACCAGGGGGAAAGAGAAGGAAAGGAGGGATAAATTGGAAATTGGAGATTGCCATATACACAATAATACATATAAAATAGACAACTAATAAAGACCTACTGTATAGTAGGGACCTCTACTCAATATTCTGCAATGATCTATATGGAAAAATAATATTTAAACAAAAAAGAGTGGATATGTGAATACATATGGACTTCCCCGGTGGCTCAGTGGTAAAGAATCTGCCTGACAATGTAGGAGACACAGGTTTGATCTCTAGGTCTGGAAGATCCTTTGGAGAAGGAAATGATAACCCACTCCAGTATTTTTGCTTGGGAAATCCTATGGACAGAGGAACCTGGAGGGCTACAATCCATGGTGTCCCAAAAAAGTGGGACATGACTTACCGTTTAAACAACAACAATGTATATATATAACTGATTCACTTTGCTGTACACCTGAAACTAACAAAACATTGTAAACCAAATATATTCCTATCAAAATTAAAACATAATATAATATAAAATACATAAACAATAAGGTCCTTCTGTATAGCACAGGGAACTATATTCAATATCCCATAATAAACCATAATAGAAAAGAATATGTGTGTGTATATATATATATATCTCTGAATCATGGTGCTGTTCACTAGAAACTAGCAGAACATTGTAAATCAACTATACATCAATCAAAAGTTTTTAATTAAAAAAATTTTAATTTAACATAGAGATATTTGCATAAATATATAAAATGACTGCTCAAAAATGTTTATAGTAGCACTATTTATTATAGCAAATAAGTAGAAACTGCCTCCAAAGTCTACAGNATACATCAATCAAAAGTTTTTAATTAAAAAAATTTTAATTTAGCATAGAGATATTTGCATAAATATATAAAATGACTGCTCAAAAATGTTTATAGTAGCACTATTTATTATAGCAAATAAGTAGAAACTGCCTCCAAAGTCTACAGTATAAGCGTGGTTAAGTCAACATAGTAATGATACAATGTTATTTTTTTCCCAAAAAATCCAAAAGATTTATATGTGCTGATATGGAAAGATTGCCTGGATATTTTAAGTAGAAAGAAAAAAAAAGTAGAAAATAAAGTCCACACTATACTATATTTACTGCACTATACATAGTTTTCTTTAACATTTTACAATTTGACTTTTCATTTTTACACTATATATATATATGAATTCCAGAAGAATATACAAAAACTATTTTAATAGTTTTTATTAATTATGAATAAATTACTAATATTAGCCATTATTAAATGATAACTTCTAAAGACTTGGGAAAGAATTGGCAAAAGAAAGTGAATTTTGACTCATCTGCTTGAATCTTTTGTTTTCCCATGAACATGTATTATATTGATCATTTCTTTAGAGTGGCTCTAATGTTGAAGGGACCCCAGTGGTGGAGGGCCCACGTAATAGCTCAAGGGCACTTGGTGCAAACTGACAGGCTTTGTTCATGTGAATTCTTGTTTATTGATATTCCAACATAATTTACATCCACACTTTACGGGGACTTTAAGCCTTCAAGAAAGTTCTTGACTTTCCATGGACTGATGTTATGCACGTGCACACTTCTTGGCTTTCCATGGACTGATGTTATGCACGTGCACACTTCTTGGCTTTCCATGGACTGATGTTATGCACGTGCACACTTCTTGGCTTTCCATGGATTGATATTATGCACGTGCACACTTCTTGGCTTTCCGTGGATTGATATTATGCATGTGCACACTTAACTGGTTCTTCTGCAGGGTGGTATGATCTACCCCTGCCCCCTGGCTTCTACTGCTGCATTACTAAGAGAGGCAGAAACAGATGGAGACAGAGACAACTAAAAGCATCTCTTTATTCCCAGGTAACATTCATTGATCATGGAGAAAGCAAAGGAATTCCAGAGCAACATTTACTGCTGCTTCTTTGACTATGCTAAAGCCTTTGACTGTGTGGAACACAACAAACTGGAAAATTCTTAGCGAGATGGAAGTACCAGACAACTTTACCTATCTCCTAAGAAACCCTTGCAGCTCAAGAAGCAACAGTTAGAACTGAACATGGAACAATGGACTGGTTCAAAATTGGGAAAGGAGTATGACAAGGCTGTATATTGTCACCCTGTTTATTTAACTTATGTGCAGAGTATATCAGGCAAAATGCTGGGCTAAAGGAATCACAAGCTGGAATCAAGATCAAAACCTCAGATATGCAGATGATACCACTGTAATGGCAGACACTGAAGAGGAACTAAAGAGCCTCTTGATGACGGTGTAAGAGGAGACTGAAAAGGCTGTCTTAAAATGCAACATTCAAAATACTAAGATCATGCCATCTGGTCCCATCACTTCATGACAAATAGAATGGGGAAAAGTGGAAGCAGTGACACATTTTATTTTCTTTGACTCCAAAATCACTGTGGACAGTGACTGCAGCTGTGAAATTAAAAGACACTTGCTCCTTGGAAGGAAAGCTATGACAAACCTAGACAGCATATTCAAAAGCAGAGACATCACTTTACCAACAAAGTTCTGTATAGTCAAAACTGTGGTTGTTCCAGTAGTCATGTACAGATGTGAAAATTGGACTACAAAAAAGGCTGAGCACTGAAGAATTGATGATTTCAAACTGTGGAGCTGGAAAAGACTCTTGAGAGACCCTTGGACAGCAAGGAGATCAAACCAGTCAGTCCTAAAGGAAATCAACCCTAAATATTCATTGGAAGGACTGATGCCGAAGCTCCAATACTTTGGTCACCTGATGAAAAGAGCCGACTCAATGGAAAAGACCCTGATGCTGGGAAAGATTGAAGGCCAAAGAAGAAGGGAGCAGTAGAGGATGAGATGGTTGGAAGGCATCACCAATTCCATGGACATGAATCTGAGCAAATTCCAGGAGAGAGTGGAGGACAACAGAGGAGCCACACAACCAAAAAGCAGAAGAGCCAGGAGGCCTGCCCTTTCTACCCCAGAGCCAGAATCATGACTTCACACAGGGGCCCCTAGCAGATCCTTATGACCTTATAACTTGAGGAACCGAAACTCAAGCCATCTCCTGGAAGACACAGTCAGACTTCTGTTTTCACGCTTGAATTTAAAAGCCACAGGGTACTCTGCCATCAGGGATTTGTACTTGCAACTCAAGACTCCAGAGGTGCAGATGGGCCTGGACCCTGGTCTGTGACCCCCTGTCCTTGGAATTCTTCTTCATGTTGCAGGTAAGAGCCAATTCTGACTCCATGATGGAGCTGTTTCTTTGACTTTAACCTTTGTTTTTCATTGCTTTTGTTATTATAATCATAAATAATGACCTACCTCAGGGAACCCTGGCCCTTGGTTATTGTTTAGTCACTAAGTCATGCCCCACTCTTTGTGATGCCATGGAGTGCAGCACACCAGGCTCCCCTGCCCTGCAATATCCCCCCAAATTTGCTTAAATTCATGTCCTTTGAGTCTATGGTGCTAGCCAACTGTCTCATCCTCTTGTCACCTTCTTCCCCTTTTGCCTTCAGTCTTTCCCATCATCAGGGTCTTTTCCAATGAATTGACACTATGCATCAGGTCTCCAAAATATTGGAACTTTTAACTTCAGCATCAGTCCTTCTGATGAATATTCAGGGTTGATTTCCTCGAGGATTGACTAGTTTGATCTCCTTGCTGTCCAAGGGACTCACAAGAGTCCAGTCTTTCCCATCATCAGGGTCTTTTCCAATGAATTGACACTATGCATCAGGTCTCCAAAATATTGGAACTTTTAACTTCAGCATCAGTCCTTCTGATGAATATTCAGGGTTGATTTCCTCGAGGATTGACTAGTTTGATCTCCTTGCTGTCCAAGGGACTCACAAGAGTCCTTCAGCACTACAGTTCAAAAGCATCAATTCTTCAGCATTCAGTCTTCTTCATGGTCCAACTCTCATATCTATACATGACTACTGGAAAAACCATAGCTTTGACTATATGGACCTTTGTCAGCAAAATGATGTCTCTGCTTTTTAATATGTTGTTTAGGTTTGTCACAGCTGGTCTTCCAAGGAGAAAGCATCTTTAAATTTCATGGCTGCAGTCCCATGACTGCAGTGATTCTGGAACCCAAGAAAATAAAGTCTGTTACTGTTTCCACTTTTCCCCCTTCTATTTGCCATAAAGTGATGGGACTGGATGCCATGATCTTAGTTTTTTAATGTTAAGTTTCAAGTCAGCTTTTTCACTCTCCTCTTTCACCTTCATCAAGAGATTCTTTAGTTTCTCTTCACTTTCTGCCATTAAAGAAGTATCATCTGCATATCTGGGATTGTTGATATTTCTCCTGGCAATCTTGATTCCAGCTTGTGAGTCATAAAGCCAGGCATTTCACATGATGTATTTTTCATATAAGTTATATAAGCAGGGTGAAAATATACAGCCTTGTCATACTCCCTTTCCCAATTTTGAACCAGTTTCCCCATGTAAGGTTCTAACTGTTGTTTCTTGACCCTGCCTCTCTACCTGAAGATATTAACACAATCCCTCCCTTAGGTTGGCCATGCCAGGAGATATTTGTAAGGTAATGATCTTTACTTTCCCATCTCTGTCCTATAAAAGAACCTGGCATCCAAAACCTGCCAAGATGGTTATTTTGAAACATTAGTCTACCATCTTCTCAGTCAGCTGGCTTTCCAAATAAAGTCATATTCCTTGCCTCAACACTTCATCTCTCAGTTAATTGGCCTGCTATTTGGCAAGCAGACCAAGCTTAGACTCAGTAACATTTGTGTCTCCTTTTCCTTGCTCTATACTCCAGGTAGGCAGTTGCCCAAGGAGCACCATGTGTTGCTGATTCTCCTCTGTTGGAAAAAGAGCTTCCTTCCCATTGCCAGGGCAGGATGCTCTGTAAGGAACAGAATGGTTTTCCAATTCCATAGTGAATCCAATGGTAAGCTGTCAAGTCCAGAAGTTGAAGCTAACATCTTGACTAACTTCTGACCCAAACCACCATGTGTGCATGCTCAGTCACTCAGTCATGTCTGACTCTTTGCACAAGACCCCATGGACTGTATCCAGCCCCAGTTCTCTGTCCATAGAATTTTCCAGGCAAGAATGCTGGTGTGGATTGCCATGTCCTTTCTCCAAGGATCTTCCCAACCCAGGGATCGAGCCTGCATCTCCAGCTTCTTTTGCATTGGCAGGCAGATTCTTTACCACTGCACTTTCTGGGAACACAAGCCAAGGGACAGGCTAACTTTTACCCTTCCACCACTACATTCTCTACTACATAAAGTTTCAAGGAAATGTACACATGATCTGGTGAATGTAGCCACAACTGATCCATTAAGCATGTACCAATTTTATAAAGCAGAATTGAACCCTTACTGTCACAGAGCTAAACACATCACATAGACTATTTAATGTAATTTAAATTTGATCTCACAATATGCTCACAATATGCTCAAGAGTGGTATCTCCCATTGTTTTTATCCCCAGTTTGGAACTCAAGAATCTAAGGTATATAAAGAACACATACAATTAAAAAACCATAAAACCAAACAACATAATTTAGAAATGGCCAAAGGATCTGAATAGACATTTTTCCAAAGACATACAGATGGTCAATAGGCACATGAAAAGGTACTCAATACCACTGATGATTAGACAAATGCATAAGGATCTTCCCAACCCAGGGATCGAGCCTGCATCTCCAGCTTCTTTTGCATTGGCAGGCAGATTCTTTACCACTGCACTTTCTGGGAACACAAGCCAAGGGATAGGCTAACTTTTACCCTTCCACCACCACATTCTCTACTACATAAAGTTTCAAGGAAATGTACACATGATCTGGTGAATGTAGCCACAACTGATCCATTAAGCATGTACCAATTTTATAAAGCAGTATTGAACCCTTACTGTCACAGAGCTAAACACATCACATAGACTATTTAATGTAATTTAAATTTGATCTCACTTAATGCTCACAATATGCTCAAGAGTGGTATCTCCCATTGTTTTTATCCCCAGTTTAGAACTCAAGAATCTAAGGTATATAAAGAACTCATACAATTAAAAAACCATAAAACCAAACAACACAATTTAGAAATGGCCAAAGGATCTGAATAGACATTTTTCCAAAGAAGACATACAGATGGTCAATAGGCACATGAAAAGGTACTCAATACCACTGATGATTAGACAAATGCATATCAAAACCAAAATGTAGTATCCCTTCACATCCAGTCACAGTAATTATCATCAAAAAGACAACAAATAACAAGTGTTGGTGAAGATGTGGATAAAAGGGAACCCTGCACTGTTGCTTGGAATGTAAATTGGTGCAGCCACTATGGAAGCCATTAGGGAGATTACTCAAAAAATTAGCAATTGAACTGTCTGTTCCTCTTCTGGCAGTATACGCAAAGAAAACAAAAACAGCAATTTGAAAAAACACATGCACCCCTATGTTCATTGCAGCATTATTTACATTAACCAAGATCTGGAAACAATCTAAAGGTTGACTGATGGATGAATGGGTAAAGAAGACGTGGTATGTATAGTGAAAAATTATGCAGCCATAAAAAGGGATTAAATCTTGCCACCTGTCACAACACAGATGGACCTTGAGGGTATTACATTAAGCGAAATATGTGAGCTGGAGAAAGATACCATATAATTTTACTCATAAGTACCATCTTTAAAAAATGAGTCTCTAATGAAACCTGTTTAGAGAAGGACATGCACTCACCTACTCTTGTGAGAGCACGAAAATTGCAACTATCTGTTGAACAACCAGAGGACACAGGAATCCACTAAAAAAAGATACCCCCCATCCAAAGACAAAAGGAAAGCAGAAACAAGATGGTAGGAGGGGCACAATCACAATAAAATCAAATCCCATACCTGCTGGTGGCCGACCCACAAGCTGGAGAACAATAATGCCTAAGAAGTTCTCCCCACTCTTGTGAAGGTTCTGAGCCCCATGTCAGGCTCCCAGCCTGGGGCTCCAGCAATGGGACTGGGAATCCCCAGGGAATTTTACTTTGAAGGCCAGCAGGATTTGATTAAAGACTTCCACAGGACAAGGGGAAACAGAGACTCCACTCTTGAAGGGCACACACAAAATCTTGTGCACATCAAGACCCAAGGGAAAGGAGAAGTGACCCCACAGAAGACAACCTCTTTCTTTAAAATCCAAATTTGAACCTCTTTTCAGGTTTAATACTTCCCATCCTGATCATTTTATTGGGGTCTACTTTCTCTTGAATTTGATTGATTATCTGTAAGTTGACAATAAACTCCCTAAACAATGGGGGCTGAAATAGAAAATTCTGGAAATCATACTTCATGAAAAAGGTGATACTTTTTATCCCATTACATTTTTGAGTGGGGAACTGGTGGCAACACCACTGAAGCAGCATCTAATGGAAGCATGATATTCTAATAGTGGGGGTTCTTCTAAAACAAACTCTGTAGAGAAGGTGGCTTTTCCAATCCCTTCTAAACACTTGAGATGGCTTTGGCTACTGTGAAATTTGGACATAAAATGCGAAATCCTTAAAAACCATGTCCAAACTCTGTGGACCATCCAGTGCACTCATGCGGTAACATTTTGAATGAAGCAAAGACACTTTTTAAGAGAGGAGTCCAACTCGTATGGGGACCTTTGTCGGGTTTACTGGCATTTTCATTCATCTTTTCATAAAACAGTTAACAGTGAACAATTAAAACTCACATATTTCACTCGGGGGGTCCTTGGGTTTGTGGCCACTGTTCCAGCCCACAGCTTCCCTGGGTCCACTTGAACACAGAAAAGACTTTGTTGTAGGAATTAGCCTAGCAGCCTGAGGACCATGAGCTCTGAGTGCCAGCTGTTGCCATAGTTACCAGGCCCTTCCAGGGTGCTTTCCAGATTACAGATACTGTTTGAAAACAGACAAGCTCTTTGGCTTCCATTCACACTGTTTCCACTGTTTTATTCTTGAGTTAAAAATCAACATGAGCCTCTGATACTGAAGCATACTTCTCGGTTCTGGTATTCAAGAGCCCTGTGAGCATGGCATGGTCTTTTCAACCATATTGCACACCAGTTGGCTTGACAAACGGATTTTATACCATTACATTAATGTCTTTACATTATATCTAATTTCAGGTCTGGGTGGGACTTCCTGTCAGGGAATCCTGTGATGAATTGCTTCAATAAGCAAAAGTAAAAGAGAAAAACACTCCTCTTGAAATATATGTTACTGATATAATAAAGTAAAAAGTGCAGTGACCAACTAAAAACCACAGCTGATGTCTTGTCAATGATGAATTCTTTCCCAGTGATCAGAATTACTCAAGGTGAAGCACAGATCAGTCATTAGGGCCCTAGAGGAAATCAAAGACCTCAGGGGGGTTGTCAGCATCACTTCAGTAGCCCCAGCTTCAGGAGAGGTCTCTCAGAGAACCTGCCAGAAGGCAGCCCCCCACATCAACCAAGGTGAGGGTAGCACACACCTATGTGGGTACCCAACCCCCACTGTCAAAGTCAATGCAAACTATACAATACAAAACAACAACACCAGGGGTGTCACTACTGACCAAGGAATTTTACAAAACCTACAAGAAGGCCTGAGCACTGTTGAACCCATGCCAAGAGAGAAAGCTATGTGGTTTTTGAGGGGGGTATTTTGCATGGTTAAGATTTACAGATAACTGGATAACAAGGCTCCATGCTCCATGATAGTTCAGAGAACCAGCTTTGAAATCAGGTCAGTCTGAGGTCAAAGCCCAACCCCTTGCTAGTCCTGAAAACTAAGGTGAGCCACACAATGTTTCTGGGTGTCAATTTCCTCGTGGCAGAATGAGAATGATGACACCAGTTGTACAAAATAACAATTAAATACTGTAAGTTTTCCTCTGTGGCTCAGACGGTAAAGTATCTGCCTGTAATGCAGGAGCCGCAGGAGATGTGGGTCAGGAAGATCCCCTAGAGGAGGGCATGGCAACCCACTCCAATTCTTGCCTGAAAAATCCCATGGGCAGAAGAGCCTGGCAGGCTACAGTTCATGGGGCCACAAAGAATCTGACTTGACTGAAGTGACTGAGAATGCATGCACAATGCTTGACACAACACTCAAGAAACAGCATAGTCAGTATTTGATAAGTGGTGGCTATAATAATCATGAGAAGAAAGAGGAGGAGATGTGTTGGAGCGGGAGGGGAAAGTGGCAGGAGGAGCCCTGAGCAGGAAGAAGAAGAGAGAAAGAGGAAGAAAATTCAGAAAAGGAGTATTTACCATGTTTACAAGATGTCATGTATAATGGCAACCCACTCCAGTATTCTTGCCTGGAGAATCCCATGGACAGAGGAGCCTGGCGGGCAACAGTTCATAGGGTCCTAAAGAGTCAGACACGACAGAAGCGACTTAGCACCCACACATGCATGTATAAACTGGGATGGAAATGGTAAGGCATGGCCTTGACCTACAGAGAGACCCGGGTTCAAATTTTGACTCTGACATGTAGGTATTCATGACCTTTGAACATCTTCATTATTTTCACTTTCCCTTCAGACCATGTAAGTTCACTTTTCTGCTTATAGTTTAACTAAAGGAAAAAATCCACCCAACCACTCCCACCTTAAACAGGAACATTATTTAGAAGATAAAACAAGGATTTGGTAACTCTCAGTTTCACCCACTTTCTCTGCAGACCATCCACTCTGTCCCAGTGTCCGTTCTCCAGAGCATGGCCAAGGAGGGGCCTCAGAGACTTAGCTGTGGCTCAGAATTCACTGGGGCCACTTCAGAACCACCGTCATAAAACTGGCCCCTCGAAGTACCACCACGCAACAAGAGGCAGTAAAATCAAGTACTGGCTGGACTTCAAGGAGCAGGAAATATATGAGGTCGTCTGCTGCTCTCTGCAACATTTATTGCTTCAGAACTGGGCCTGGGAGGGAAGGAATAAAGGTTACCAAAGAAACAAGGCTTAGGGGAAAAATGCTGACATGATTTTCATCTTTTCCTGTGAAATTTCCCCTGCATATTTCCCCCTAATATTCTCCTGGTTCCAAGAGCAGAGTAGCTGAGTCATTTTAGGAATTTGGAGTAGCAGATACAATTGTCTGTGAGTGAATGCATGCAAAGGTGTGTGCAGTGTGTATATAATTTTTTTTTTTTTTTTTTGGTTGCACCACACAAGTTGTAGGATCTTAGTTCCCCAACTGGGGATCAAACCCATGCCCCCCTGCAGTGGAAGCACAGAGTCCTAACCACTGGACCACCAGGGAAGTCCCACGTGAATTTTTTTCAACAGTAAATACTATAGTATTACTCAACCTGAGGTGGTTGAATCTGCAGATACGGAACCCCAGATATAGAGGACAGCTATAAGTTACAGTCAGATTCTCAACTGCGTGGAGGTCATCATCCCAATGTTCACATTGTTCAAGGGTCTACTGTATGGTCACATTTATTCAATCAATTAGACAACACAGATTTACTGGGCATATAGTATGCACTATTTGGGCTCACAGGACATAACTGTGAACAATACAGCAAAAAATCTCTAATTACATGGAGCTTATAACCTAGTGAAGTAAGACAGACTGTACACAGAATAAATGGCATATAGTAGGATGGGACTAGGGCTTCCCATGTGCCTCAGTGGGTATAAAGAATCTGTCTGCAATGCAGGAGACATGGGTTTCATTCCTGGGTTGGGAACATCCCCTGGAGGAGGGCATGGCAACCCACTTCAGAATTCTTTCCTGGAGAATCCCATGGACAAGAGGAGCCTGTGGGCTACAGCCCATGGGCTCACAAAGAGTCAAACACAACTGAACCGACTGAGCATGCCCGCACACTGGTTGGAATCAGTAGGAAAATAAAGCAGGAAAGGGAGATAATGAGTACTAGGCAGACAGGGAGTTCACATTATTTTGTAATAGTTTTATTGGGATATCAGTTCAATTCAGTTCAGTCTCTCAGTCATGTCTGACTCTTTGCAACCTCATCAGTTCAGTTCAGTTCAGTTCAGTCACTCAGTTGTGTCCGACTCTTTGCAACCCCCTGAATCGCAGCATGCCAGGCCTCCCTGTTCATCACCATCTCTCGGAGTTCACTCAGACTCACGTCCATCGAGTCCATGATGCCATCCAGCCATCTCATCCTCGGTCGTCCCCTTCTCCTCCTGCCCCCAATCACTCCCAGCATCAGAGTCTTTTCCAATGAGTCAACTCTTCTCATGAAGTGGCCAAAGTACTGGAGTTTCAGCTTTAGTATCATTCCTTCCAAAGAAATCTCAGGGTTGATCTCCTTCAGAATGGACTGGTTGGATCTCCTTGCAGTCCAAGGGACTCTCAAGAGTCTTCTCCAACACCACAGTTCAAAAGCATCAATTCTTTGGCACTCAGCCTTCTTCAGAGTCCAACTCTCACATCCATACATGACCACAGGAAAAACCATAGCCTTGACTAGACGGATCTTAGTCGGCAAAGTAATGTCTCTGCTTTTGAATATGCTATCTAGGTTGGTCATAACTTTTCTTCCAAGGAGTAAGCGTCTTTTAATTTCATGGCTGCAGTCACCATCTGCAGTGATTTTGGAGCCCAAAAAAATAAAGTCTGACACTGTTTCCACTGTTTCCCCATCTATTTCCCATGAAGTGATGGGACCGGATGCCATGATCTTCGTTTTCTGAATGTTGAGCTTTAAGCCAACTTTTTCGCTCTCCTCCTTCACTTTCATCAAGAGGCTTTTTAGCTCCTCCTCACTTTCTGCCATAAGGGTGGTGTCATCAGCATATCTGAGGTTATTGATATTTCTCCCGGCAATCTTGATTCCAGCTTGTGTTTCTTCCAGTCCAGCGTTTCTCATGATGTACTCTGCATATAAGTTAAATAAGCAGGGAGACAATATACAGCCTTGACGTACTCCTTTTCCTATTTGGAACCAGTCTGTTGTTCCATGTCCAGTTCTAACTGTTGCTTCCTGACCTGCATACAGATTTCTCAAGAGGCAGGTTAGGTGGTCTGGTATTCCCATCTCTTTCAGAATTTTCCACAGTTTATTGTGATCCACACAGTCAAAGGCTTTGGCATAGTCAATAAAGCAGAAATAGATGTTTTTCTGGAACTCTCTTGCTTTTTCCATGATCCAGCGGATGTTGGCAATTTGATCTCTGGTTCCTCTGCCTGTTCTAAAACCAGCTTGAACATCAGGGAGTTCACGGTTCACATATTGCTGAAGCCTGGCTTGGAGAATTTTGAGCATTACTTTACTAGCGTGTGAGATGAGTGCAATTGTGCGGTAGTTTGAGCATTCTTTGGCATTGCCTTTCTTTGGAATTGGAATGAAAACTGACCTTTTCCAGTCCTGTGGCCACTGCTGAGTTTTCCAAATTTGCTGGCATATTGAGTGCAGCACTTTCACAGCATCATCTTTCAGGATTTGAAACAGCTCAACTGGAATTCCATCACCTCCACTAGCTTTGTTCTTAGTGATGCTTTCTAAGGCCCACTTGACTTCACATTCCAAGATGTCTGGCTCTAGATTAGTGATCACATCCTCATGATTATCTGGGTCGTGAAGATCTTTTCTGTACAGTTCTTCTGTGTATTCTTGCCACCTCTTCTTAATATCTTCTGCTTCTGTTAGGTCCATACCATTTCTGTCCTTTATCGAGCCCATCTTTGCATGAAATGTTCCCTTGGTATCTCTAATTTTCTTGAAGAGATCTCTAGTCTTTCCCATTCTGTTCTTTTCCTCTATTTCTTTGCATTGATTGCTGAAGAAGGCTTTCTTATCTCTTCTTGCTATCCTTTGGAACTCTGCATTCAGATGCTTATATCTATCCTTTTCTCCTTTGCTTTTCGCCTCTCTTCTTTTCACAGCTATTTGTAAGGCCTCCCCAGACAGCCATTTTGCTTTTTTGCATTTCTTTTCCATGGGGATGGTCTTGATCCCTGTCTCCTGTACAATGTCACGGACCTCATTCCATAGTTCATCAGGCACTCTATCTATCAGATCTAGGCCCTTAAATATATTTCTCACTTCCACTGTATAATCATAAGGGATTTGATTTAAGTCATACCTGAATGGTCTAGCGGTTTTCCCTACTTTCTTCAATTTAAGTCTGAATTTGGCAATAAGGAGTTCATGATCTGAGCCACAGTCAGCTCCTGGTCTTGTGGACAACCTCATGGACAGCAGCATATCAGGCTTCCCTGTCCATCACCAACTCCCAGAGCTTGCTCAAACTCGTGTCCATTGAGTCAGTGATACCATCCAACTATCTCATCCCCTGTTGTCCCTTTCTGCTCCTGTCCTCAATCTTTCCCAGCATCAGGGTCTTTTCCAATGAGTCAGTTCATCTCATCAGGTGGCCAAATGATTGGCGTTTCAGCTTCAGCATCAGCCCTTCCAAAGCCTATTCAGTACTGATTTCCACTAGGAGTGACTGGTTTGATCTCCTTGCAGTCCAAGGGACTCTCAAGAGTCTTCTCCAACACCACAGTTCAAAAACATCAGTTCTTTGGCACTCGGCTTTCTTTATAGTCCAACTCTCACATCCATACATGACTACCAGAAAAACCATAGCTTTGTCTAGATGGACCTTTGTTGTCAGCGTAATGCCTCTGCTTTTTAATATGCTGTCTAAGTTGGTCACAGCTTTTCTCCAAAGGAGCAAGCGTCTTTTAATTTCAAGACCACAGTCAACCGTGTGCAGTGATTTTGGAGCCCCTAAAAATAAAATCTCTCATGGTTTCCATTGTTTCCTATTCTATTTGTCATGAACTGATGGGACCAGATGCCATGATCTTAGTTTTTTGAACGTTGAATTTTAAGCCAACTTTTTCATTCTCCTCTTTCACTTGCATCAAGAGGCTCTTTTGGTCTTCACTTTCCAAGAGGCATAGGTGTGAAGATGAATGTGGACCTGTGCTGGTAGTTACACCAGTGCGCAGTGGAAGTGAGAGAGCATGCAGATCCCAGTGGGGCCGGCCGGGGAAACCTAGCCAACCAGATGGGAGGCAGTAGATGTCTGCACTCGAGGCAGAAATGCCTGCCAGGGTGGACTACCCAATTAACATGGTGTTTCACTTGCCTGACCACAGCTCTCAATCCTACTGGAGTGAGGCAAGATTTACCCAGAAGCCCTCTGTCTCCCACTTCTTACTCAGGCACACACACACAGCTCCCTGTTCCACACACCCCTGACCTGGTTATGACATCTAATAGCTTCCCATTCTCTCTGAACTGTCTGTCTTCATCAAGAGGCTCTTTAGTTCCTCTTCACTTTCTGCTGTAAGGGTGGTATCATCTGCATATCTGAGGTTATTGATATTTCTCCCAGCAACCTTGATTCCAGCTTGTGTTTCATCCAGCCCGGCATTTCACATGATGTACTCTGCATATAAGTTAAATAAGCAGTGTGACAATATATAGCCTTGATGTACTCCCTTCCCAATTTAGAACTAGTCCGTTGTTCCACGTCTGGCTCTAACTGTTGCTTTTTGACCTGCATACAGATTTCTCAGGAGGCAAGTTAAGAGGTTTTGTATTTTCATCTCTTGAAGAATTTTCCACAGTTTGTTGTGATCCACACAGTCAACAATGTTAGCATAGTCAATGAAACAGAAGTCAATGTTTTTCTTGCTTTTTCTATGATCCAACATAGAAATTTGATCTCTCTTTCCTCTGCCTTTCCTAAATCCAGCTTGAACATCTGGAAACTCTCATTTCATATACTGTTGAAGCCTAGCTTGTAGAATTTTGAGCATTACTTTGCTAGCATGTGAGATGAGTGCAACTGTGCAGTTTGAACATTCTTTGGCATTGTCTTTCTTCGGGATTGGAATGAAGACTGACATTTTCTAGTTCTGTGGCCACTGCTGAGTTTTCCAAATTTGCTGGCATATTGAGTGCAGCATAGCATCATCTTTAGGATTTGAAATAGCTCACTGGAATTCCATCACCTCCACTAGCTTTATTCCTAGTGATGCTTCCTAAAGCCCACTTGACTTCAGGCCCACAGGACTCCAGGATGTCTGGTGCTAGGTGGCAATCACACCATCATGGTTATCTGGGGCATTAAGATCTTTTTTGTATAGTTCTTCTGTGTATTCTTGCTACCTCTTCTTAATATCTTCTGCTTCTGTTAAGTCCATACTGTTTCTGTCCTTTATTGTACCCATCTTTGCATGAAATTTTCCCTTGGTTATTGGGATATAGGTCACCCTTTAAAACTGCCCAGTTCTATGATTTCTGGTGTATTCACAGAGTTATGCAACCAAATCCACTACCTACTTTCAGGACATTTTCATCACCCAGGACTGACCCCCTGCCAAAAAAAAAAAAAAAAACATAGCCAGTAGCAGCCACTCCCCATTGCTTCCTCTCCTCAGCCCATGGTGATCACAGATCTCCTTCCTGTGTACAGACTTGCCTGTTCTGGACAATTCATATAAATGGAGTCTTACAATATGTGGCCTTCTGTGTCTGACTTCTTTCAGTCACATAATGTCTTTAAGATTCATCCATGTTGCTGTCTGTGCCAACATTCCATTCCTTGTTATGGATGAGTAACATTCCACTGTATGGAGAGACCACCGTCTGCTTATTTATTCACCAGTTGATTGAACATCTGGGCTGTTTCTCCTTTGTGGTTATTGTGGATAATGTTGCTATGAACATTCATGTACATGTTCTTGAGTGGACATGTGTTCCTGTCTCTTGCGTGTAGACCTATGAGTGGAATTGCTGGGTCATACTTTGAATTGTGGTGTTGAAGAAGATTCTTGAGAGTCCCTTTGACAGCAAGGAGATCAAACCAGTCAATTCTAAAGGAAATTAATCCTGAATATTCATTGGAGGGACTGATGCTGAAGTTGAAGTTCCAATACTTTGGCCACCTGATACAAAGAGCTGACTCATTAGAAAAGACCCTGATGCTGGGAAAGACTGTACACAGGAGGGAAAGAGGAGGACAGAAGATGAGATGGTTGGATGACATCACCAATTCAGTGGACGTGAGTTTGAGCAAGTCTGTCTCTCACCGGGAGATGGTGAAAGACAGGGAATCCTGGTGTGCTGCAGTCCATGGGGTTGAAAAGAGTCAGACACAGCTGAGTGACTGACAACAACAATGGTAACTCTATGTTTAATTTAGGGGGAGAGAGTTTCATTTTAAATGGAGTGGCCACAGGAGGCCTTGTTGATAAGAACACTGAGCAGACAGCTGAAGACATCAAACCTGGTACATTAAAAAAAAAAAAAAAAACTTAAAAGAAAAATTAGGTTCCCCAAGCTTGTTTGTTTGAATATTGAGTTTTAAGCCAGCTTTCTCACCCTCCTCTTTCACTTTCATCAAGAGACTTTTTAGTTTCCCTTTTCTTTCTGCCATAAGGGTGGTGTCATCTGCATATGTGAGGTTATTGATATTTCTCCCAGCAATCTTGATTCCAGCTTGTGCTTCATCCAGCCAAGCATTTCTCATGATGCATATAAGTTAAATAAGCAGGGTGAAAATACACAGCCTTGACATACTCCTTTCCCAATTTTGAACCAGTCTGTTGTTCCATGTCCAGTTCTAACTGTTGCTTCTTGACTTGTATACAGATTTCACAGGAAGCAAGTAAGGTGGTCTGGTATTCCATCTCTTTCAGAATTTTCCAGTTTGTTGTGATCCACACAGTCAAAGGCTTTAGCATAGTCAATGAAGCAGAAGTAGATGTTTATGGGGAAACAATGGAAATAGTGACAGATTTTATTTTCTTGGGCTCCAAAATCACTGCAGAACAGTTCTGCACTGAAAAACAACCTAACTTCAATGAGGTTAACTTTTAAAATCTACAACCAAGCAAAGAGTCTTCAAAGTGTACTCTGAATGTACCATCCCCATGGAGGTCAAAGTACCTGTAGCTATACTCAGAGCAGCTCTTCATCCATCTGATTTTTATATGGAGATCCATTTAAACAAAGAGTTCTATGGCTTAAAACAAATATATATGTGTGTATTTGAAAACAATTGGATCCTTTGTAAAATTCCATCAGTAGTGATCAACTTTATTGTCCCATACAGGTGTGTACATGCATGCTAAGTAGATTCAGTCATGGCCTGATTCTTTGTGACCCTACTGACTATAACCCACCAGGCTCCTCTGTCCATGGGATTCTCTAGGCAAGAATACTAGAGCAGGTTGCCATTCTCTCCTCTAGAGGATCTTCCTGACCCAGGGATTGAATCTGCATCTCTTATATCTCCTGCATTGGCAGGTAGATTCTTTACCACTAGTGCCACCTGGGAAGCTCCCCTTTAGGGAGAACAATTTGGATGTTTTCCAGGGTCTAAATTCCTCCTGGCCAGCAATTTTTTTTTAATTGAAGGATAATTGCTTTACAATATTGTGTTGATTTTGGCCATACAACAACATGAATCAGCCACATGTGTCTCCTCCCTCCTGAAACTCCGTCCCACCCCATTCCACCCCTGTGAATGGTCACAGAGCACTGGATTGAGCTTCCTGTGTCACATAGTGTTTCTTAAACCTAGTTTCACAGCTCAATTATCTGAGGAGCTTCTAAAAATACTTTGGCTCATGAGCCCCAACAAGAATTTCATAGTGAGTCAAAGGTGACATCATTGTTCTAAAACTATTCCAGAAATTCAAGCCAGGAGGAGAACCATCAACAGGTGTATTCAGGAACCATGCAAAACTCCCATTCTCTACCTAGATATTTTGCAATCTCGACATATCAAGCAAATCCCCTGTAGCCACGCTGAAACACCATCAAGGTGCACTTTTTTTAGTGAATTTGACCTACCAACATTTCCGTTTAAAATCTATGAACCTAGTCAAAGGCTGGAGAAAGTTATCTATTATTGCTGTTGTTCAGTTGCTAAGTGGTGTCCAGCTCTTTGCAACCTCATGGACTGTAGCCTGCCAGGCTCCTCTGTCCATGGAACTCTCCAAGAAAAATACTGGAGTGCATAGCCATTCCCTTTTCTAGGGGAATTTTCCCAACCCAGGAATCAAACCTGCATCTCTTATGTCTCCTGGAATGGCAGGCAGGTTCTTTACTGTCTGACCCACCAGGGAAGTCCAAAGTTATTTGTAGAGAAATCTGTTAATATCTAGAGAGTGGTCTCTAGAGAAAAATAAAGCCAAGCTGCATTTCTCTGCTTTATTTTTGGAGACCCTGATTAGTCTATGAGTGTGATGTTTTCTTGTGGGAGTTTTATTTGCATCCCTATTAACTTCTATTTCTTTCGAGGGATGGACAAAGCAAACAAACATTTTATGAAACAGACTACAAAGAAAAGTGACCTGGTACAAAACAAGCAAATTAAAATTCTTTTCCCAGGACTAAGGCATAGTTTACCTGATTAAACTCATTCTACTAGTGTATTTTAGAGGTTTCACAACTTATTTTTTCCTACTTACCTGAAAGTCTTTCCAAAACAGATCATCAAAACACCAAGCAGCTCAGGCACCTGTGAAAAGAAGGCTTCTGCGAGGATAATGAGTCTATTTCCAAACATTTGGAAACACATCATACTAGGCTAAAAGGCTTGAAACAAGGGCAATCAGCAACTTGGCCTATGGGGGATCTGTTTACACTTCCATGAGGAGCTATTTACAGGGTAAAAGAAGATTCTGTATTTTGATCAAAATTGTAGTAGGCTATCCGTTGTTGACAACTTTAGACTCCTATCAACGCCATAGACTATACAGTCCATGAGATTCTCCAGGCCAGAATACTGGAGTTGGTAGCCTTTCCCTTCTTCAGGGGATCTTCCCAGCCCAGGGACTGAACCCGTATTACAGGCAGATTTTGTACCAGCTGAGCCACCACAGAAGCCCAAGAATATTGGAGTGGGTAGCCTATCCCTTCTCCAGAATATCTTCCTGAAAGGAATCAAACCAGGGTCTCCTGCATTGCACGTGAATTCTTTACCAGCTGAGCTATCAGGGAAACCCCCCTATATAACTCAGCGTTTGAAATTCAATCAATGACTGGTTTTCATGTCTTTTAAGAATGCACCACATTTTGCCCAAAATTAATTGTCCTGGATAAAAGCATTGATATAAAATTACAAAAATCCAAGATGGCAGAGTGGAAGGATGTGCACTCATCTTCTACAAGAACTCCAAAATTACAAATTGCTGCTGAGCAACCATCAACAGGAGAATGTGGATCCCATGAAAAAAAGATACCCTACAACCAAGGGCAAAGGAGAAGCCCCAGCAAGATGGTAGGAGGGGCAAAATCACATTTAGAATCAAACACCCTACCTGTCAGAGATACTCAGCTCAAACAAACGTTGTGCACACCAGGACCCAGAGACCCCCCACAGAGACTGAGCCAGAACTGTGTTCAGTGTTTCCTGTGGAGGTACAGGTTAGCAGTGGCCTGCCACTGAGTCAGGGGTTCAGGGTGCAGCAGTCCTGGGTATGGCATAAGCCCTCTTGAAGGAGGTCACCATTAACCCCACCATAGAGCTACCAGAACTTACACAGGAGTGGGGAAACAGACTCTTTGAAGGCGCAAATAAAACCTTGTGCACACCAGGACCCAGGAGAAAAGAGCAGTGACCCCACAAAAGACTGACCAACCTCCCCAGGAGTGTCCAGGAGTCTCCAGCAGAGGTGTGGGTTAGCAGTGGCCTGCTGTAGCATCACAGGCACTGAGTGCAGCAGTGCACCACCCTTTTTGAAGAGGTCAGGATTATTTTCATTACCTCCACCATAGTTTGGACTCAGGTCAAACAACAGGGAGGGAACACAGCCCAGCCCATCAACAGAAAATTGGATTAAAGATTTACTGAGCATAGCCCCACCCATCAGAACAAGACCCAGTTTCCCCCTCAGTCAGTCTCTCCATCCAGAAGCTTCCATAAGCCTCTTATCCTTATCCATCAGAGGGCAGACAGACTGAAAAACCACAGTTGCAGAAAACTAACCACACTGATCACATTGACCACAGCTTTGTCTAACTCAGTGAAACTATGAGCCATGCCATGTAGGGCCACCCAAGACAGACAGGTCATGGTGGAGAGTTCTGACAAAATGTGGCCCACTGGAGAAGGGAATGGCAAACCACTTCAGTATTCCTGCCTTGAGAACCCCATGAACAGTATGAAAGATATAACACTGAAAGATGAACTCCCCAGGTCGGTAGGTGCCCAGTAAGCTACTGGACATCAGTGGCAAAACAACTCCAGAAAGAATGAAGAGGTGGAGCCAAAGAAAAAACAACACCCAGCTGTGGATGTGACTGGTGATGGAAGTAAAGTCTGATGCTATAAAGAGCAATATTGCACAGGAACCTGGAATGTTAGGTCCATGAATTAAGGCAAATTGGAAGTGATCAAGCAGGAGATGGCAAGAGTGAACATGGACATTTTAGGAATCAGTGAACTAAAATGGACTGGAATGGGTGTATTTAACTCAGATGATCATTGTATCCACTACTGTGAGCAAGAATCCCTTAGAAGAAATGGAGTAGCCCTGATAGTCAACAAAAGATTCTGAAATGCAGTATCTGGATGCAATCTCAAAAATGACAGAATGACCTCTGTTCATTTCCAAAGGAAACTATTTATTATCACAGTAATCCAAGCCTATGCTCCAACCAGTAATGCTGAAGAAACTGAAGTTGAACGGTTCATGAAGACCTACAAGAGCTTCTAGAACTAAGACTTAAAAAAGATTTCCTTTTCATATAGGGGACTAGAATGCAAAAGTAGAAAGTCAAGACATACTTTGAGTAACAGGCAAATTTGGCCTTGGAGTACAAAACGAAGCAGGTCAAAAGCTAACAGAGTTTTGCCAAGAGAACACACTGCTCATAGCAAACACCCTCATCCAACAACACAAGAGAAGATTCTACACATGGACATCACCAGATGGTCAATACCAAAAGCAGATTGATTATATTCTTTGCAGCCAAAGATGGAAAAGCTCTATACAGTCAGCAAAAATAAGACTGGGAGATGACTGTGGCACAGATCATGAACTCCTTACTGCCAAATTCAGACTTAAATTGAAGAAAATGGGGAAAACCACTAGACCATTCAGGCATGCCCTAAATCAAATCCCTTATGATTATACAGTGGAAGTGACAAATAGGTTCAAGGGATTAGATCTGATAGACAGAGTGCCTGAAGAACTATGGACAGAGATCATGACATTGTACAGGAGGCGGTGATCAATACCATCCCCAAGAAAAAGAAATGCTAAAAGGCAAAATGGTTGTCTGAGGAGGCCTTACAAATAGCTGAGAAAAGAGACGCTAAAGGCAAAGGAGAAAAGGAAAGCTATACTCATTTGAATTTAGAGTTCCAAACAATAGCAAGGTGAGATAAGAAAGCCTTCCTCAGTGATCAATGCAAAGAAATAGAGGAAAACAATGGAATAGGAAAGACTAGAGATCTCTTCAAGAAAATCAGAGATACCAAGGGAACATTTCATGCAAAGATAGACACAATAAAGGACAGTAATGGTTTTGAACCTAACAGAAGCAGAAGATATTCAGAAGAGGTGGCAAGAATACACAGAAAAACTATACAAAAAATATCTTAATGACCCAGATAACCATCATGGTGTGATCACTCACCTAGAGCCAGACATCCTGAAATGCAAAGTCAAGTAGGCCTTAGGAAGCATCACTACGAACAAAGCTAGTGGAGGTGATGGGATTCCAGCTGAGCTATTTCAAATCCTAAAAGATGATGTTGTGAAAGTGCTGTACTCAATATGCCAGCAAATTTAGAAAACTCAGCAGTGGCCACAGGACTGGGAAATATCAGTCTCCATTCCAATCCCAAAGAAGGGGACGACAGAGGGTGAGATGGTTGGATGGAATCACCAACTCAATGGACACGAGTTTGAGTAAGCTCCGGCGGTTGGTGATGGACGGGGAGGCTGGCGAGCTGCAGTCCATGGGGTCGCAGAGAGTTGGACACCACTTAGCGACTGAACTTAACTGAACTGAAAAGCATTATAAACAACATACTAATTAAATGACCATTGGATGTGGAAGAGGGTTTGTTTGCTTTTTCTCTGTTTGGTGGACAAACGCTTTATGCTCACCTTCTGATCTCCACAGTACCCGCACACAGAGCCAGGGGGGCTCCGGGGACAGCGGTGCTATCAGGAAGCTTGTGTTTTATCGTCATCTAGTGGCTGCTCTGTATTACTACACCTCCCCGGCTCTCAAGGGCCCAGCGGTGATGAATCCACCTGCCATGTAGGAGATGTTGGTTCCATTCCTGGGTAGGGAAGATCCCCCGCAGAAGGAAATGGCAACCCGCTCCAGTATTCTTGCCTGGAGAATCCCAATCCATGGGGTCTCAAAAGAGTCGGACACGACAGCAAAACGGTCACCCTACACTCACTACCTCTGCACAGGTTTGACACTGTTTTTTAAAGCAGCATTTATAAAATCCCTCAAGGAACTTTGTAGGCAATACATTCCATTCCCTTTCTACACGTCTCGCATTTAATCTAGAAAACTTGATGACAAAAAATAAACCCTCTATCTCTTATCTTGGATCCTTGCACCAGAAGATTTCAAACCAAAGAAATGCAAAAAAAAAAAACAAAACAAAACAAAAGTAAAAAGTGGAAGAGGAAGCATTTACTATTCTGTGGTTAGAAAAATGCACGTGAATTTTTGTGTACCTACTTTTCAAGTTAAAAAAACATAAAAGGAGGACTTCCCTGGCAGTCCAGTGGTTAAGAATCTGCCTGCCAACCTGCAGGGGACACAGGTTCGATCCCTGGTCCAGGAAAATTCCGCATGCTGCAGGGTAACTAAGCCCATGCACCACAACTACTGAGCCTGTGCCCTAGGGCCTGCGCTCCACAAGAGAGCCCACTGCAGTGAGAAGCCTGCCCACCAGCACTAGAGAGTAGCCCTGACTCCCTGCAGCTCAGAAGGAGACTGCAGCAACAAAGACCCAGTATGGCCTAAAACTCAATTAAAAACATTTTTTTTAAAGAACAGTTACTTTGAATGTTCAGGCTCTGTATGAACGAATTAAAATCAACTCTTTGAACCTCTGTTAGTTGAGATCATCATAGAATTATTCCATGTCTCTGGTCTTTTCTCTCTCTCTCTCTCTCTCTTTTTTTTTTTTGCAAGATTTTGCTTATTAACCTGGGTGTTTCTTTTGAGTTTCTTTTTTTATGTATTTGTAATGCTGTTTAGTTTCTAGAAACTTCATATATTGACAAAGCATGTGGATTTTTAAACTATATTTTGATATCTTATAGTCTACATTTGTAATTGTGCCCCTGAACCCACTAACCATTGGAGGTTAGACTGATAGGTGAAGCCAAATCTGGATGAGAACTTATACTAGTTACATGGTATTATTGATCAAAATGACTTTTGCATTTTAATAATACCTTGCACAAAGTGAAATGTGAGTGAATAAATAATATATATTAAAATATTAATTTCTTGACTACAAAAGACAACATAATAAAAATAATTAAATTAAGTGATTTATTAATTAATTTAAATAAGTGATTTACTCTGCTTATTATTAGCACAAATATTTATTCTCATTCAAAAATACAAAAAAAAAAAGAAGGAAAATTGGCATCTAGATGAATAAATCTGTCTCCAGNTAAAATATTAATTTCTTGACTACAAAAGACAACATAATAAAAATAATTAAATTAAGTGATTTATTAATTAATTTAAATAAGTGATTTACTCTGCTTATTATTAGCACAAATATTTATTCTCATTCAAAAATACAAAAAAAAAAAGAAGGAAAATTGGCATCTAGATGAATAAATCTGTCTCCAGCCCGCTGTACCACAAGAGCTATAAGTCAACCCCAGCAACAGCAAATGCTTAAGGCCTATTTGGGTGTGGAGCAGCTATAAAATTATGACTTTTTTTTACATAGGACATAATCTAATGAAAGAGAGTACAAGATAGAAACTAAATTTTAAGCATACGGATTTCCATCCCACTGCAGTCTCTCACCTTATTTTTAACAAGGAGAGAAATTTCCTCAGAGGAGTCTACTTCAACATTTTGGAACAAAATAATGTTAATTCTCTTCAAAATGCCTCTTTTTGTTACCAGGGTAACCAGAAAAGAGCTGTCTGCCAGAGTTCCCGTGAGCCACACGACTTCTGCCACGAGACTACATTCCCCAGTGACACGGACAGGCTTCGCCGCAAAATCAATAGGCAGACTTAGCAGGAGGAAAAGTTAAGGGCTACTCCAAGTTAACAGCCAGCATTGTCCTTAATTAAGAAAACAGCACAGAGAAGGGCCCTCCTGGTGGCACAGGAGCAATACTGGGTGCAAGGAGAGCGCACAGAGAGGCACACACAGAGAGAGGGGCGAGACGCCAGCCAAAACCTTACGAGGAAGGGAAAAAATTGCTATCAGACACTGAGATGGGGCAGGTGAGCAGAGAAACGCTTCAAACGTACCTGGTGAACAAGTCAAGGGGCTGGACCAGCTCTTGGAGAACAGACAGCATCAGGAGGCAAGATTACAGTCAGAGGCTTTGCACGTAGCAGTCATGGCTGCGAATCAATCAGCACAGGAGAAGCAGAGGCAGCCACTCCCTCCAGCGTGGAAACGTGCAGAGGGCACTGGGGTGGCGAATTTATTTGTCTGCCTCGAGATCCCTACACACGTGGACAGCAGCGACATTTAAACAAGGCTTGGCAGACAAGGTACCCACAGTGGTGCGAATAATACAAAAAAGGACATAACGAGGCAGTCAGTGTCATTGGAAAACATGGACCAAAACAATCGATGCAACAAAAAGCATCCATCCCGGCGGACACAGAAAAGTTCTGCCGAGGCTCCAGGACCACCCCCCGCCCCCGCTACAGACAGACCGAGCCAGCCTGTATAGGGAGAGACTAGAAATGAAGAAATCCACTCCTTGGGACAAGGTATTTCTTATTCAGCTTTATTTGTATGGTTGTTCTCTGGAAAGTTCTTCATCTTCAAAGCAAATTCTGAGAAAAGTAGCATAAGGCACTTTTGTTTTATCACAAAGAGAAGTTCTATATTTTGTAATTTTTTTTTCAGGGTATTAGTGAGAAGGACTATTCATGCAAAGCAAAAAAAAAAAAATTTAAGCAAAGGCCACAAATGTCAGGCCTGTGAAGGTATGTGAGTGCTGTCTTCACATTTGATTTCATGTCGACATGATTAAGTAAATACATGTGTGGAGATCTAATCACATCATATCATACAATTCCCCGGTGAACCCTGGACATCCTGATAGAGGTGTGCTAGCTTCAGGCCAAAGCGTTTCGTTGAATTCAGTTTGTGGGGAGACAGATGAAACGGTGCTTCGTGGTTTGGGTTTCCTAAAATAAAAGGAAGATATTAGGGAGATGAAAACTAAAGAGAGACAGAGAATGTTTACCACAAACTTAATTATTTATCAAGAGAAGTGAAGTGAAAGTCGCTCAGTCATGTCTAAGTCTTTGCAACCCCATGGACTGCAGCCTGCCAGGCTCCTCTCTGTCCATGGAATTCTCCAGGCCAGAATACTGGAATGAGTTGCCATTTCCTTCTCCAATCAAGAGTCGAACTGCCTTTTATTCTAGAAACTACTACTCATCAAGGGCAAAGAAAGGAAATTAAATTTTTCTTGTGGAAAACTAGCCAAGGTTTATATCCTTTCTCTGTACTAACCTATCAAACATCAGAAGGAAGCTGGCATCTTCCATTACAGTTACCCCATTGCATTTTCATAAAAAATGGAGAAACTGAATTTACAGCTTTGTCCTGG
>SJYX01006086.1:0-32838 GCA_006410675.1 Oreotragus oreotragus | reverse complement strand
GACAGAACTCAGACTATAGACTGTTTCTCCAGGGCATCAATTTAGCATCAATTTCAAATATAAGAAATGAGAAATCTTTCGTAGTTCCATTCACGGCCATATTCTCCCTAGGACCATTTCTTCAAGCAAAATGCCTGGCATATCCATGAGCTATGAGATGGTGTGTTTTTAGACACCGAATGGTTTGCCCAGTAAAATGCTTCATGCCATGCATTTCATGTTGCATTTTCAAGGACAGGATCTCTCTGGGGGTCAGGGATGCGATTTAGGAAAGCGATTCATGCCTTCGCTGCCAGGCATTTTGACCTCACGACAAACGTCTATGAACTAAATTCCAAACTAAAAGTCATCGGTTGTTGTTGTTCAGTCACTAAATCATGTCCAGCTGTTTGCAGCTCCATGGACTGCAGCACGCCAGGCTTCCCTGTCCTTCACCAACTTCCAAAGCTTGCTCAAACTCATGTCCACTGAGTCGGTGATGCCATCCAACCATCTCATCATCAGAGAAACAGGTAAAATGGCCTTGCCATAGGTTTTCTTTTTTAAATCAGTCTATAGAGCCATCTGGCTACTGAAGGATTCTCTCTCAGCTGTGTCATTTCATATTCAATTTTTTTTATAATTATCACATTAAATTGCATTATTTTAAAAGACTTTACCATCAGAGTGAATAGAAATGAATTTAACTGTATTTATGAGTCTTTTACTGTTGGGGGGGGAAGGTTGCTATAAATATCAGCATATTTTCCTTTTCTATCATTCTTCAGATAGAATTCTAAAAGTAAACTTGCCAGTCTTCATTTTTTTCAAAATTGAGTCCCAATCCATTCCTAAGAAATGAGATTAGGAACATTAATCAGACTGACAACAGACTTCTCAATTATAACTTTTTTCTTCTATTTACAAGAAAATTAAAAATAAAGAAATGGGATCGCTTCCAAATGGATCATCATTTGGCCCTAAAGTGGAGGTCTGTGTGGTCACAAAATGAAAGAAAATACCTGCGAAAGCATCAAATGATGGGCTAGATTTGCTTCCCTGGGGCTTAGACAGTAAAGAATCTGTCTGCAATGTGGGAAACCTGGCTTCAATCCCTGAGTCAGGAATATCCTCCAGAGAAGGGAATGGCAACCCACTCCAGTATTCTTGTCTGGATAATCCCATGGACAGAGGAGCCTGGAGGGCTACAGTCTATGGGGTTGCAAAGAGTTGGACAATACTTTGGGCACCTGATGTGAAGAGCTGACTCATTGTAAAAGACCCAGATGCTGGTAAAGACTGACGGCAGTAGGAGAAGGGGACGACAGAGGATGAGATGGTTGGAAGGCATCACCAACTCAATGGACATGGCTTTGGGTAGACTCCGGGAGTTGGTGATGGACAGGGAGGCCTGGCGTGCTGCGGTTCATGGGGTCACAAAGAGTCGGACACAACTGAGCGACTGAACTGAACTGAACTGAGTGACTAACACTTTCACTTTCATATTTGCTTTATAATTTGAATAAAAGAGTAATGAAACGTCCATAGTCCCAATAATACAGTGTGATGGCTGCTTCCACCAGCTCCAAGATTTCTTAAAAATACATCCATTTTTTTTAATATCAGCATTTTATGTTTAAGTGTAAGTATATTAAAAGGGGAGATATATACTACTCAAATCGGTCTTTGGTGCACGGAGCGGAGCCTTCTGTTAGCTGATATTCATAAGCACTGGAGTTTCTTTTCCTGTCTAGTGTCTTTTGTCTGCCCTTCACTAGATAGGCTCCAAGAGTGACTGCCGACCTTAGCTGAAGACTTGCTGTGTGTCCAGTGCTCACTTTCTCATCCTGTTTCTTCCTGCTCCCCTGATATCAGTTCAGTTCAGTCGCTCAGTCATGTCCTACTCTTTGCGATCCCATGAACTGCAGCACTCCTGATATCAATAGCCACCAAATCGGTCTTACCTGCTTCAGTGGAGGCATGGTACAGACAGAAAGGAAACTACAATTTTTTTTTTTAATGAACAAGAACCCTTAGGGTACCAGAGCAAATTGCGAGCCTGACTGCCCTAGAGAATAAATAGTTACCCTCAAATTTGTTGGCAAGGTCAAATCATGTCAATAGAAACATAATGTTCACATGGGTATTTGCTAAAAGTCTGTTATACCAGATACTTTTATAGCTCTTAATATCCTTATCATCTTTTCTGTATAGGCCACAACATTTGAGTATTTTCTCTGTGTCTTCAATATCCACTTTCAGTATCTTACTAATATCATACATTTAGGGTTACCTGCTGAAGCCAAAGCTCCAATACTTTAACCACCTGATGCCAAGAGTCGACTCATTGAAAAGACCCTGATGCTGGGAAAGATTGAGGGCAGGAGGAGAAGGGGACGACAGAGGATGAACCTGGTGCCCAAGAAATGGGTCCAGGAGAGTTAACCAGCCCAGCAGCTCCAAGAAGGGGCAGCCCAGGGCCTTGAGAAGACAGACAAATGGGTGGGATTGGAATCCACCTCCATCACTAAGTGAAATGTGGTCTAGACGGCAGACAGTAATAAACAAGCCTTCAAACCAGGAACGATGTGGTTACCTGGACAAGTGGAAAAGTAGAGCACGAAAAGGCTTAAGACGCTTCCTCCTCGTCTCCTTCTCCTTCTGCTCCTGGTTCCTCTTCTTCTTCAGCTTCCTCTCCCTCTGCTTCCCCTTCTGCTCCCTCTGCAGTTACCTCTTTTGTCTTTAACAAAAATTACACCATTATGGAGAAGTGTAAGGGTCAACAGATACAGTGAGGAAGAGTGTAAAATATCAGACTAGAGGTCAGGGCCTCCCACAGCCCATCCAACACACACACACAACACACCCACACCACACACACAACACAAACAGCCACCGCACATATATACCCACCACACACAACACACACACACACACCCGCCACACATACACACCCCACATATATACCCACCACACACACATACAAGCCCAACACATATACCACACACATACCCCACAAACACATCACATACATACCCCACACACACCACACACATATTCTCCCACACCCTCCCTGCACATACACCTACCACACACACATACACACCCAACACACACACAGAACACACATACCCCACACATACACACCTCACACACACACTCACCACACACACACCCAACATATACAAACCACCACACACTCAACACAAAACACACACATGCCCTCCCAACACACCCCACACATACACCCACCACACACACACACACCCCACACATACACTCACCACATACATACACACACAGACATCATCTTCCTAATCAGAGACCCTTCACCCTGGGATGGTTCTGCTGGCAATACATTAATTCTAATGAATTTCATGATTCCTCTTAAGCATATAGTCTTTACTTGTATTAACAGATTGTTCTAATACAATTACCTTTAAAAATTCAGAAAGCAGTTGGAAAAATAAAATACAAAAAAATGTCAGCAAATAGAATTTTGTCAGAATTTTGATGCAGCTTTTAAACATGGAAGCTGGCTATATTTTGTTATACAAAGTAACTTCTTGAATCCAAAGTTATCAGCAATCTGATAAAATCTGAAACTACTTGCAAATTAATAATCTTTTTGTCTTATTTTATACATAAAAATGGGATTTTTTTTAATGGAACCTTGCCTAGCAAGAGAGAAATGAAAATTTATTATCGGAAAGATATACAGGTAATGAAAAGTCACTGTATTGAATAGGCTAAAAATAACTTTTAGGTCTAATAATAGGGATGAGTTTGATAAAATAACATTAAAATAATGAAATAGATCTATATTTACCATCCCCATAAAATATATAGCTTAATTACATGAATAAAAGTAGATTACGGAAGAGTATCCATGAAGGTTNCGGAAAGATATACAGGTAATGAAAAGTCACTGTATTGAATAGGCTAAAAATAACTTTTAGGTCTAATAATAGGGATGAGTTTGATAAAATAACATTAAAATAATGAAATAGATCTATATTTACCATCCCCATAAAATATATAGCTTAATTACATGAATAAAAGTAGATTACGGAAGAGTATCCATGAAGGTTTGATAAATATGTGTGGATATGTGTATGAGTGTGTAACTAGTGGGTCTCTCTGGGTAGTGGGGTTTTAAACTTTTTCATTTCTGTTTTTCTCTGTATTATCTAAACTTTCTATAAATGTCATGAATTACTTGCAATTTTAAAAATCAGCAAAAGTTTTGGGGAGGAGTTTCTTACGACAGGGGACCTTCTTTAATGTGAATGACCTTCCACTGAAATACCTAGACAATACAAGTGACTTTTGGTAAATATTCTATCTTTTCTTGAGTTTTCAATTTTAATTTAGCTCTCTGATTAGCATTTGTACTTTTTAATTAATTTTTATTGGAATATAGCTGCTATTTCTTTTCCTTTCCCATTGTTGGTGTTTTCCTTTATGGATACAGGAAGGACGGCAGAGAGGAAGGCTCTGCCCCCAAACAGTTGGAGGCTCTGATCAGCTGTTTTTACCTCTGATGATCCCTCATATCTTTCAATCCTGAATCCCCACAATGAAGATGCTCCACCTCAGCTCTTACAAACAAACTAACTGCACACTAAGCCCTGGAGGAAGGATCCCCAACTCCGGGGCCATGAACAGGGTGGTGGGCAAGCAAAAGCTTCATCTGCCATTCTCCATCCCCTCAGCACTCACATTACAACCTGAACCACCCCCCAACCCTGGTCCATGGAAATATCGTCTTCCACAAAACCCATCCCTGGTGCCGTATAGGTTGAGAACCACTGCCCTGGAGAGTCTTATTCATTGACTGAGAGAGGCAGGCTTCTGAAGGTTCCAAAACACCATGGGTGATTCTGATGCACACCAGTGGTTAAGAACTAATCTTCTACCAATACTTTGGTCACCTGATGTGAAGAGCTGACTCATTGGAAAACACCCTGATGCTGGGCAAGACTGATGGAAAAAGGAGAAGAGGGTGCCAGGGGATAAGATGGTTAGGTAGCATCACCCAGCCAACGGACATGAATTTGAACTAACTCCAGGAGAAGATGGAGGACAGGGAAGCTAGTGTGCTGCAGTCCATGGGGTCACAAACAGTCAGACACGACTTAGCAACTGAACGACAACAGCTGCTTTGACATATACACACTATTGATACTGTATATAAAATAGATAGCTAATGAGAATCTGCAGTATAGCACAGGGAACTCAAGTCAATGCTCTGTGGTGACATGGGAAGGAAATTCAAGAAAGTGGGGATATATGTATAACTGATTCAGTTTGATGACTATCAGTTTTAAATGATGAGCCCACAATATTCACAAATGTTCACAAACAATATTCTTAAAAGTCTTGATTATAGTGCAGGTCCAGCTAACCTGAGTGGATGAATAGAAGTAGGGAGAATCCAAGAATGTCCCTTTGGACCTATCCTCAGACTCCACTAACGTTCTCAGAACAGACTATCGACCTGTTGACAAGATTCCATCCCCATTAGGAGTTAAAGTTAAAACTCCCCAACATCCAGCTAATACAGTGCAGGTTCAATAGGCAAGTAGTTCAGTAAGAATCTCAGTTCCTCTTCACTTTGACAGTAATACCTCTTCCCCATTGTCAGCAATACAAAAACAGCATGCTGACCTTGCCACGCTCAACTATTGAAAATTATCATAAAGCTCCTTATTATGGAGTCCTCCCCGCAGTGCCTGTGAAGGAGCAAATCTGATAGGATCCAAATGTTTCAACAAGCAGGCAAAGAACAGGAAAGGAGAGGATTATCTGTGAAAACTTAGATTGAGTTAAAGACCTTCCTCAGTCTTAGATACCTTCTCTTTCTCTTTACTCATTTTCATTACTCATTTCAGTCACCAAAGAAAAGTAAAAGTTTTTTTTCCACCAAACACAAGTTCCTCATGTAAAATAAATATTGTATTTGAAATTAAATAAACCTTTTATTACAAGCTGAGCTAAAGAAGGCTGAGCACTGAAAATTTGATGTTTTCAAATCGTATTGCTGGAGACAACTCTTGAAAGCCCCTTGGACTACAAGGAGATCAAACCAATCAACCCTAAAGGAAATAAATCCTGATTATTCATTAGAAGGACTGTTGCTGAAGCTGAAGCTCCAATACTTTGGCAACTTGATGCAAAGAGCATCAGGAAAGACCCTGATGCTGGGGAAGACCGAAGGCAGGAGAAGAAGGGGACGACAGAGGGTGAGATGGTTGGATGGCATCACCAACTCGATGGACATGACTTTGAGTAAGCTCCAGAAGTTGGTGATGGACAGGGAGGCCTGGTGTGCTGCAGTCCATGGGGTCGCAGAGAGTCAGACACCACTTAGTGACTGAACTTAACTGAACTGAAAAGCACTATAAACAATATACTTTCTATAAATGTCATTAATTATTTGCAATTTTAAAAATCAGCAAAAGTTTTGGTGGGGGGAGTTTCTTACGACACTTGGGACCTTCTTTAATGTGAATGACCTTCCACTGAAATACCTAGACAATACATGTGACTTTTGGTAAATATTCTATCCTTGAATTTTCCACTTTAATTTAGCTCTCTCATTAACATTTGTACTTTTTAATTAATTTTTATTGGAATATAGCTGCTATTTCTTTTCCTTTCCCCGTGGTTGGTGTTTTCCTTTATGGGTACAGGAAGGACGACAGAGAGAAAGGCTCTGCCCCAAACAGTTGGAGGCTCTGATCAGCTGTTTTTACCTCTGAGTGATCCCTCATTCCTTTCAATCCTGAATCCCCACAATGAAGATGCATTATCGACTCAATGGAGTCTGAGCAAACTCTGGGAGATAATGAAGGACAGGAAAGCCTGGCTTGCTACAGTCCCTGGGGTCAAAAACAGCCGGACACAACTAAGCTACTGAACAGCAACAGCAATTACGAGCATCAAAACAGGAGGAGTTCTTGCCCTTGACCTCCACTTGGCAGCCCTTGGGTCACTTAGAACCTGTGTTCTCGGCCTTGATAGAGCATCAGAAGCACCTGAAGAGCTTCTCAAAACAATCTACTGGGCTCCAACTCAGGGCTTCTGACCTTATAGATCTGGGGCCAGGCCTGGAAACATGTATTTGTAGAGGTTCCCAGGTGAGGCAGCTGCTTCTGCTCTGGAAACCCGCTTTGAGAACCTCTGCTGAAGCCTGGACTTCCCTGGTGGCTCAGATGGTAGTCTGCCTGCAGTGCAGGAGCCTGTGTTCTCTCTCAAATCACACTGGTTGATGAAGGCGTGGTGAGTGCCTACAAGTCGTAGGTTTGGTATCACCACCCGCCAAAGTCTTCATTTACCAGGGTGGGTTATGTTTGTTCCCACGCTGGCATATCCAGGTCAGTCTTATTGTAATTATACAACTTAAATAAATATCATAGGGACTTCCCTGGGGTGCAGTGGTTAAGATTTTGCCTTCCATTTCTGGGGGTATGGGTTCAATTCTGAGTCGAGAAGCTAAGATCTCACACACGCTGGCATATCCAGGTCAGTCTTATTGTAATTATACAACTTAAATAAATATCATAGGGACTTCCCTGGGGTGCAGTGGTTAAGATTTTGCCTTCCATTTCTGGGGGTATGGGTTCAATTCTGAGTCGAGAAGCTAAGATCTCACGTGCCTTGAGGCCAAAAAACCAAAACGTAAGACAAAAGCAATATTGTAACAAATTCAGTAAAGACTTTAAAAATGGTACACATCAAAAATCTTTTAAAAAAAATAAGCACCATGGAATCCAATGAAATATGAACATGAAGAGAACTTTTTTCCCATGTAAAGTTAATGGAATACTTTGAAAAGACCAACATATGTCTGTCATCAAATGAAATGTCGAAAATCTTGGTTGGTAAGAAAGACTCATGAAACCCAAAGGGAAAGAAACAAAAGCTGGAATTTCTAGACAGACTACTGATTATGTTAGAAAGACAGTGGGTAGATCTAGTCATTGGACTATTTTTTAAAAAAGCAGTTTTTGTCCTGCATCCAAAAACTTGGCAGTAAATACACATCTGTATGTTTCAAGTTAAAATAAATGTTTAAAATAAATCACATTTTTGTGATTTAACATTTTAATTAAATTCTTGATTTGTTCAAATAACTCCCAGCTCCAAATATGAGATGTGAGGTCTCCCTAGGAATGTTGGTTATTATTTGAGCATAGATCCTGTAAACAAACATATTGGCCAGCCCAATAATAGTTTAAATTATATGTTACAGAGGATATATCTTCCTTCTTTAAATTGTATCCTTGATATTACTAATATTGTTTTATAACTTTTCTTTCATTGTTTTAAATGTACTTGTATCCTCAGTACTCAATTATTTAATACTTCTTACTTTGTGCAACTTTTATTATTATTATTATTATTATTATTATTATTATTATTTTATTTGCCTGCTCTGGGTCTTAGTTGTGGTGCCCCGGCTCAGCAATTATTGCATAGCACAGGGAATTCTACTCAATATTTTATAATAACATGTAAGGGGAAAGAATCACACATGAATCACTTTGTTACACATCTGAAACTAACATAACACCGTAAATCAATTGTGTTCCCCCCCAAAAAAACCACACACACACAAATAGTAATGCTCCCGCTGCATAGATCCGCACTAGAAATCCTGGAACCATGTGGTTACTTACCTATGTCACAGGTCTTCCAGACACTAAAAGATGAGCTGCATGTTTAAACCTCCTGGTGACTAAGGTACATACCATGGTGCAAGACTACAATTAAGACTCAGTATTATCCACTGCCTTAACATTGGTAAAACTGGGAAGACTTACAGTGGCCTGACCACTGGCTCCCCTCCCCCTCTGCTCCCACAAATTAGGTCTCTCACCCAAGCAGCCCTCGGTATCAAGGGACCAGATGCAGTGCCTGCTTTCACCCCAAAATTACTCAATCAGGCCAACCATGTCCCTCGGATGGACTCGGGGACACCCCACCCTCTTGATTCTACACAACCTGCCTCCCAGAGCCCTGATTGTTCACACTGTTCCCAGGTGACCCTACTCTGTGTGGCCCTGCACTGTGTGAATGACCTCATCCCCTGGGCTTGGAGAACATGTGAATAATAAACCCTGTCCATACCTGTGGGTATTTCATGTCAATGTATGGCAAACATCACCACAATATTGTAAAGTCATTATCCTCCAGTTAAAATTAATTAATTAAGAAAATAAAAGAAGCCCTGTCCATCTCACTTTTCCAGTAAGTGTGTCCAGTTGTGTGTCTGCCATTCCCATAACCAGAGGGAGGGAATTCCTCACTCACCAACAAGGTAAATAGGAGGCCATCAAGTAACACTAGTGAGAACCACACAAGCAGCATAAATGGTGTGCTATTCAATGGCGTGGGAAGGAGGAAGGGAGAAGACATCACCACTGAAGGATTTGGTCCAGCCAGCCTGGCCTGACTTCATTGATGACACCTTCACCACAAGAGGTGAAGGGTTCGGAGCCCCTGTTTCTCCATTCACCTCCAAATGTGTCTCCAACTTATTTTATTTCTTTTCCTAGCAGGCTAAAGGAGACCCACATTCACTTTCTGGGAATGTGGGTTGAGTTAGCTTCTCTGTATCATAAACATGGAGAAACACTGGGAAAGCTGCAATTTTCTCACCTAAAAGATGCTTCTGTTAAGCACAACACAACTGTGAAATATGCTACTGTACCTCTTCTGCTGCTGTCTCTCCCTCTTCTTCCTTAAATCCACAAACAGAAATTAAATAAAAACATAAATTCACATAAGTTTTAAGTTGAATCTAAAAATTAAGCAAACTATATAGCCAATACTTTGTAATAACTGTAAATGGAAGCAACTTTTAAAATTGCATAAAAATTTAAAACTATAGAAAAATTTAGTTAAAAAAATAAATAGAAATTAAGCAAGCTATAATAAATGCATGTTTACCAAAACAAAGAATATCAATTTATTGAGAAAGCATCAATAACAAAGATATGATAACTGAGCAATGCCTACTTATTTCATGCATTTTATCTTGAGTCCTTGGAATATTATAAAATCAAAGACATATTTTCATCACTCTTACTCCTAAGAAAATACAACTAATTAGTAATACTGCTTAATTATAAGTTTAATACTATTCTCTATCCAAAGCATATTGCAGACCTATAGAGCTATCAAGGAAAATTCAGACTATATATGTAAGCAACTAGAAAATTTGAATAAAATTATGTCTTTTCTGCTTTTATGGCCTTTTAAGTATGCCTTACTTCAGTTCTGAACGAGTTAGTAAAAGTAGATCAAAAACTTTTCCTCCATCAGAACAAATAACATTTCTAAACCATTCACACATTGAATCTTGGCTAAAGAAAGAAACTTAAAGTTAAGAAATGAGAAAGCCATTTCCAGGCTCAAACAGGTCTCCACTCTGCCAATGCATGGAAGTTTCTGTTTCCCTGGGATCAAAGTAGGAAAACCAGGCAATACCTCCTAAAATTGCAAAGAAATAAGAACCTTCACATCCTTTCCCAGAATGGCCCTCTGATGAGCCTTTCTGGGGCCAGAGTATTACAATGGCTTTAATTGAGCAGGAAGATCTGGTTCTAAAGAGTAATCCCTAAACATTCCTAATGCCTTTCAAAGCAGGCAGTGAGCTCATGGAATTCTGGACCAAAGGAGTTGAAAGCAACCTTATAATTACCTATATCCTCTTACTCAGTCTCTTCTTTGGACAAATGAGGACACAAAGACCACAGAGTTAAGTAATTAGACAAAAATCAGAAGCCAAGTAACATAATCAGGACTTTCTCTGAGACTCTTTGTTGTTGCTCAGTCGCTAAGCGTGTCCAACTCTCTGTGGCCCAGTGGACGGCAGCACCCCAGGCTTCCCTGTCCTTCGCTATCTCCCAGAGTTTGCTCAAACTCATGTCCATTGAGTCGGTGATGCCTTCCAACCATCTCATCTTTTGTCACCCCCTTCTCCTGTTTCCTAACTTAATGTTCTTCCTACTCCACCACGCTACCTCTCAAGATTATCACAGAAGGCAAGTCATGGAGGGCCTGCCATATGGCTACCTTTTCTGGCCCAAACTCAAGTTCTTGGCCAGCTCTCAGATTTCTGATGCTGGCAAAGAAAATACAGAAAGCCTGATCCAGCCGGCTTAAGCTGAGTCAACCCAAGAAGTGTCCCAGTACGGGGAATCTCTAAACTGAAGCTGGCAACACAGCAAGTCTTATAAAGTTCAGGAAAAGAGAGTCCTGCACTTATTGCAGAATCCGAGTGTTGGTTTTTCAGCACTGTGTTGAATATTAAATGTCTTTGATATTGTCTACCTCTGCCAACGCCTTGTCTTTCCTTCACCATGACTGCCATCTTCTCTCACCAAGATTACATCACCTCTAGGCTTCCTTATCTCCAAGTAATTCTCCACACTAGAGCCAGAGATACCATTCTAAAAGACATCCCAGGGACCTCCCTGGTGGTTCAATGGTTGGGAATCTGCCTGCTAAAGCAGGGGACACAGGTTCCATCCCTGGTTCTGGAAGCTCCCACGTGCTTCAGGGCAACTAAACCCGTGCGCCGCAACTGCTGAGCCTGAGCTCGAGAGCCTGTGCTGAGCAACAGGAGAAGTCACTACAGTGAGAACCCCATGCACTGCCATTAGAGAGTAGTCCCTGCTAACCAAAACTAGAGAGAGCCCACACCCAGCAAGAAGATGTCGTGCAGTCAAAAAATAATTAATTAATTTTAAAAAGACAATCCACCTCATGTCTAAAACCGTCCATCTTCTCATGATAAATCCATAATCTTTAGAATGGTTGAGAGGCTGTCATGATTTGGCTCCTGCTCACCTTTCTAGACACATCATGTTTTACTTCAGCTAATGATCAGCCACATTGATCATTCCAGGACACTGCGTACAATGATATTTTCAAGGAACACTTTCCTGACCCCTAGGGGCTTCCAGAAGAAATATCAATAACCTCAGATATGCAGATGACACCACCCTTATGGCAGAAAGTGAAGAGGAACTAAAATGCCTCTTGATGAAAGTGAAGGAGGAGAGCGAAAAAGTTGGCTTAAAGCTCAACATTCAGAAAACAAAGATCATGGCATCCGGTCCCATCAGTTCATGGGAAATAGATGAGGAAACAGTGGAAATAGTGTCAGACTTTATCTTTTTGAGCTCCAAAATCACTGCAGATGGTGACTGCAGCCATGAAATTAAAAGACACTTACTCCTTGGAAGAAAAGTTATGACCAACCTGGATAGTATATTCAAAAGCAGAGACATTACTTTGCCGACTAAGGTCCGTCTAGTCAAGGCTATGGTTTTTCCTGTGGTCATGTATGGATGTGAGAGTTGGACTGTGAAGAAAGCTGAGTGCCGAAGAATTGATGCTTTTGAACTGTGGTGTTGGAGAAGACTCTTGAGAGTCCCTTGGACTGCAAGGAGATCCACCCAGTCCATTCTGAAGGAGATCAACCCTGGGTGTTCTTTGGAAGGAATGATGCTAAAGCTGAAACTCCAGTACTTTGGCCACCTCATGCGAAGAGTTGACTCATTGGAGAAGACCCTGATGCTGGGAGGGATTGGGGGCAGGAGGAGAAGGTGACGACCGAGGAAGAGATGGCTGGATGGCATCACTGACTCGATGGACGTGAGTTTGAGTGAACTCCGGGAGTTGGTGATGGACAGGGAGGCCTGGCGTGCTGCGATTGTTGCAAAGAGTCAGACACGACTGAGCGACTGAGCTGAACTGAACTGAAGGGGCTTCCCTGGTGGCTCAGTAGTGAAGAATTTGCCTGCCAAGGCAGCAGAATCAAGTTTGATCCCTAGGTGGGGAAGATCCCCTGGAGAAGGAAATGGCAGCCCATTCCAGTTTTCTTGCCTGGGAAATCCCATGGACAGAGGAGCCTGGCAGGTTACGGTTCATGGGGCGGCAGAGTCAAGCTCGACTTAGCAACTAACCAACAACAACAACAAGGGCTGAGTTAAGAATCTCCTTATTTGCTCCCACAATCATCATTCATCAGCCTCCCTGACTAGTCTGTGTGCTCTTGGGGCACAACATGTGTCCTTGTTCATTTTTGGATTTCCAGGACCCAGCTACTGTCTGGAATAAATTCAATAAATGTGTTAAGTGACTAAATAAATGAACCTGTAACTCTTTTAGATCTATTAACTCTTTAGATCTCAAAGAACATTCATTTTCTTCTTATCTACATACGATCAAATTAGAATTCACACTATGCAATACAGAACTATCAGTTATGTAGAGTTTTACACTTTTCTAAATCCAGTTATTTTTATTAATTGTGTACAGTTGAAGCAAATGAGTTAACAAAAACACACTATTAGAAATGGACTTATCCTTAGAGCTAGGCTGGAGGGCACTGAGTTCTTATAGGAATTAGTGGTCATCTCAACTTTTAGAGGTTAGCTAGCAGCAATTACCGGGAGAAGGCAATGGCACCCCACTCCTTGTCTGGAAAATACCATGGATGGAGGAGCCTGGTGGGCTGCAGTCCATGGGGTCGCTAAGAGTCGGACACAACTGAGCAACTTCACTTTCACTTTTCACTTTCATGCATTGGAGAAGGAAATGGCAACCCACTCCAGTGTTCTTGCCTGGAGAATCCCAAGGATGGGGGAGCCTGGTGAGCTGCAGTCCATGGGGTCGCTAAGAGTCGGACACAACTGAAGTGACTTAGCAGCAGTAGCAGCAATTACCAAGGAACCTAGGGCTTTTATCAGTATCTGAATTGACCTTGATTTCTTGAAAGAAACATTAAATAGAAAAAGTAATTGCTCAGAGAATTTCTAGAGATAGCCTCAAAAGGTCAAGTAAAGAAAAACAAATACTGTATATTAACACATATATGTGGGATGTAGACAAATGGTACAGGTGAATCTATTTGCAAATCAGAAGTAGAGACATTGACATAGAGAACAGATGTATGGAGACCAAGAGAGGAAGGAAGGGTGGGGTGAATTGGGAGACAGGGATTGACGTAGATACACTTCTGTGTATAAAATAGGTAACTAATTAAAACCTATTGTATAGTACAGGGAACTCTACTCAGTGCTCTGTGGTGACCTGCACAGGAAGGAAGTCCAGAAGGGAGGGGATATAGGAATCCATATAGCTGATTTACTTTGCTGTAAAGTAGCAACTAACACATATCGTAAAGTAACTATACTCAAATAAAAAAAAAGTTTTACAGGTCATGTAAGCTTTGAAGAAACTTGGCTAAGACCATCATCAGCTCTACCAGAACAGAAGCTCATTTTCACAGCTCCATCCCCAATCCCTGGACTGCCTGGCATGAAGCAGCATTCAATCTGTCAATAAAATGTTGAATTAAGGTATTTATGTATGCCATTCCTGCCTCAAATCTTTCTTAGGAGGAGATAGGATATTAATTAAATAAAAACTTCAATGCCCATCCTACAGTTCAGTTGCTCATTCATGTCCGACTCTTCGCAACCCCAAGGAGTGCAGCATGCCAGGCTCCCCTGTCCATCACCAACTCCCAGAGCTTGTTCAAACTCATGTGCATTGTGTCAGTGATGCCATCCAACCATTTCATCCTCTGTCATCCCCTTCTCCTCCTGCCTTCAATCTTTTCCAGGATCAGAGTCTTTTCCAGTGAGTCAGTTCTTTGTATCAGGTGGCCAAGAACTGAAGTTTCAGCTTCAGCATCAGTCCTTTCAATGAGTATTCAGGACTGATTTCCTTTAGGTTTGACTGGGTTGATCTCCTTGAAGTCCAAGGGACTCTCAAGAGTCTTCTCCAACACCACAGTTCAAATGCATCAGTTCTTCAACACTCAGCTTTCTTTATGATCCAACTCTCACATCCATACATGACTACTGGAAAAACCATAGCTTTGATTAGATGGACCTTTGTTGGAAGAATAATGTCTCTGTTTTTTAATATGCTACCTAGGTTGGTCGTAGCTTTTCTTCCAAGGAGCAAGCGTCTTTTCACTTCATGGCTGCAGTCACCATCTGCAGTGATTTTGGAGCCCCCAAAATAAAGTCTGCCACTGCTTCCATTGTTTCCCCATCTATTTGCCTTGAAGTGATGGGACTGGATGCCATGGTATTGGTTTTTTTGAATGTTGAGTTTTAAGCCAGGTTTTTCACTTTCCTCTTTCACTTTCATCAAGAGGCTCTTCAGTTCCACTTTGCTATCTGTCATAAGGATGGTGTCATCTGCATATCTGAGATGACATTGATATTTCTCCCAGCAATCTTGATTCCAGCTTGTGCTTCATCCAGCCTGGTATTTCGCATAATGTACTCTGTATATAAATTAAATAATCAGGGTGACAGTATATAGCCTTGACATACTCCTTTTCCTATTTGGAACCAGTCTATTGTTCCATGTCCAGTTCTAACTGTTGCTTCTTGACCTGCATACAGATTTCTCAGGAAGCAGGTCAGGTGGCCTGGTATTCTCATCTCTTTAAGAATTATCCACAGTTTATTATGATCCACACAGTTGAAGGCTTTGGCAGTCAATAAAACAGAAGTCAATGCTTTTGTGGAACTCTCTTGCTATTTCTATAATCCAACAGATGTTGGCCATTTGATCTCTGGTTCCTCTGCCTTTTCTAAATCCAGCTTGAACATCTGGAAATTCTTGGTTCATATACTTTTGGAGCCTCACTTGGAGAATTTTGAGCATTACTTTGTTAGCATGTGAGATTAGTGCAATTATGCAGTAGTTTGAACCTTCTTTGGCATTGTCCTTCTTTGGGATTGGAATGAAAACTGACCTTTTCCAATCCTGTGGCCACTGCTGAGTTTTCCAAACTTGCTGGCATATTGAGTGCAGCACTTTCACAGCATCATCTTTTAGAACTTGAAATAGCTCAGCTGAATTCCATTACCTCTACTAGCTTTGTTTATAGTGATGCTTACTAAGGTCCACTTGACCTCTCATTCCAGGATGTCTGGCTCTAGGTGAGTAATCACACCATTGTGGTTATCTGGGTCATGAAGATCCTTTTTGTATAGTTCTTCTATGTATTCTCGCCACCTCTTCTGAATATCTTCTGATTCTGTTAAGTCCATACCATTTCTGTCCTTTATTTTGCCCATCTTTGCATGAAACGTTCCCTTGGTATTTCTAATTTTCTTGAAGAGATCTCTAGTCTTTCCCATTCCATTGTCTTCCTCTATTTCTTTGCATCAATCACTAAGAAAGGCTTTATAATCTCACCTTGCTATTCTTTGCATGAAATGTTCCCTTGGTATCTCGAATTTTCTTGAAGAGATCTCTAGTCTTTCCCATTCTGTTGTTTTCCTCTATTTCTTTGCATTGATCGCTGAAGAAGGCTTTCTTATCTCTTCTTGCTATTCTTTGAAACTCTGCATTCAGATTTTTATATCTTTCCACAAAGATGGGCTCGATAAAGGACAAAAATGGTATGGACCTAACAGAAGCAGAAGATATTAAGAAGAGGTGGCAAGAATACACAGAAGAACTGCACAAAAAAGATCTTCACGACCCAGATAACCATGAGGATGTGATCACTAATCTAGAGCCAGACATCTTGGAATGTGAAGTCAAGTGGGCCTTAGAAAGCATCACTAAGAACAAAGCTAGTGGAGGTGATGGAATTCCCGTTGAGCTGTTTCAGATCCTGAAAGATGATGCTATGAAAGTGCTGCACTCAATATGCCAGCAAATTTGGAAAACTCAGCAGTGGCCGCAGGACTGGAAAAGGTCAGTTTTCATTCCAATTCCAAAGAAAGGCAATGCCAAAGAATGCTCCAACTACCACACAATTGCACTCATCTCACACGCTAGTAAAGTAATGCTCAAAATTCTCCAAGACAGGCTTCAGCAATATGTGAACTGTGAACTCCCTGAGGTTCAAGCTGGTTTTAGTAAAGGCAGAGGAACCAGAGATTAAATTGCCAATATCCGCCGGATCATGGAAAAAGCAAGAGAGTTCCAGAAAAACATCTATTTCTGCTTTATTGACTATGCCAAAGCCTTTGACTGTGTGGATCACAATAAACTGTGGAAAATTCTGAAAGAGATGGGAATACCAGACCACCTAACCTGCCTCTTGAGAAATCTGTATGCAGGTCAGGAAGCAACAGTTAGAACTGCACATGGAACAACAGACTGGTTCCAAATAGGAAAAGGAGTACGTCAAGGCTGTATATTGTCTCCCTGCTTATTTAACTTATATGCAGAGTACATCATGAGAAACGCTGGACTGGAAGAAACACAAGCTGGAATCAAGATTGCCGGGAGAAATATCAATAACCTCAGATATGCTGATGACACCACCCTTATGGCAGAAAGTGAGGAGGAGCTAAAAAGCCTCTTGATGAAAGTGAAGGAGGAGAGCGAAAAAGTTGGCTTAAAGCTCAACATTCAGAAAACGAAGATCATGGCATCCGGTCCCATCACTTCATGGGAAATAGATGGGGAAACAGTGGAAACAGTGTCAGACTTTATTTTTTTGGGCTCCAAAATCACTGCAGATGGTGACTGCAGCCATGAAATTAAAAGACGCTTACTCCTTGGAAGAAAAGTTATGACCAACCTGGATAGTATATTCAAAAGCAGAGACATTACTTTGCCGACTAAGGTCCGCCTAGTCAAGGCTATGGTTTTTCCTGTGGTCATGTATGGATGTGAAAGTTGGACTGTGAAGAAAGCTGAGCGCCGAAGAATCGATGCTTTTGAACTGTGGTGTTGGAGAAGACTCTTGAGAGTCCCTTGGACTGCAAGGAGATCCAACCAGTCCATTCTGAAGGAGATCAACCCTGGGATTTCTTTGGAAGGAATGATGTTAAAGCTGAAACTCTAATACTTTGGCCACCTCATGTGAAAAGTTGACTCATTGGAAAAGACTCTGATGCTGGGAGGGATTGGGGGCAGGAGGAGAAGGGGACGACCGAGGATGAGATGGCTGGATGGCATCATGGACTCAATGGACGTGAGTCTGAGTGAACTCTGAGAGATGGTGATGGACAGGGAGGCCTGGCATGCTGCAATTCATGGGATCGCAAAGAGTCAGACACGACTGAGCGACTGAACTGAACTAAACTGAACTGAACTGCTATTCTTTGGAACTCTGCATTCAGATGGGTATATCTTTCCTTTTCTCCCTTGCCTTTTGCTTCTCCTTTTCTCAGCTATTTGTAAAGCCTCCTCAGACAGCCATTTTACCTTTGTGCATTTCTTTTTCTTGGGGATGGTCTTGATCACTGCCTCCTGAACAATGTCATGAACCTCCATTTATAGTTCTTCAGGCACTCTATTAGATCTAATCCCTTGAGTCTATTTGTCACTTCTACTGTATAATCGTAAAGGATTTGATTTAGGTCATACCTGAATGGTTTAGTGGTTTTCCCTACTTTCTTCAATTTAAGTCTGAATTTTGAAATAAGGAGTTTATTATTTGAGCCACAGTCAGCACCTGGTCTTTTGTTTTGCTGACTGTATAGAGCTTCTCCATTTTCGACTGTGAAGAATATAATCAATCTGATTTCAGTATTGACCATCTGGTGATGTCCATGTGTAGAGTCTTCTCTTGTATTGTTGGAAGAATGTGTTTGCTATGACCAGTGCGTTCTCTTGGCAAAACTCTGTTAGCCTTTGCCTTGCTTCATTTTGTACTCCAAGGCCAAACTTGCCTGTTACTCCAGGTATCTCTTGATTTCCTACTTTTGCATTCTAGTCCTCTATAATGAAAAGGACATCTTTTTTGGGTGTTAGTTCTAGAAAGTCTTATAGGTCTTCACAGAACCGTTCAACTTCAGCTTCTTCAGCATTACTGGTCGGGACATAGACTTGGATTATTGTGATATTGAATGGTTTGCCTTGGAAATGAACAGAGATCATTCTGTCATTTTTGACATTGCATCCAAGTACTGCATTTTGGACTCTTTTGTTGACTATGAGGGCTACTCCATTTCTTCTAAGGGATTCTTGCCCACAGTATTAGATATAATGGTCACTTAGCTCATGAAATTTTAAAGCATCAGAATTATGCAGATCCTTAAATGCCCTCTGGAGGCTCAGATGGTAAAGAATCTGCCTGCAATGCAGGAAACACAGGTTCGATCCCTGAGTTGGGCACATACCCTGGAGAACGAAATGGCTACCACTCCAGTATTCTTGCCTGGGAAATCCCATATATAGAAGAGCCTGGTGGACTACAGCCCATGGCGTCACAAAGAGTCAGACACGACTGAGCAACTAAACAACAACAGGATAGGTTTGAATCATGCACTGGACTAAGCTACAACTAAAATTATTTTCTCTTGTTGTTCTTCTAAGAAGGCTAGTCCATCAGTGGAGACACAGACGTAGAGGATACACTTAAGATGAGCGGGGGAAGAAGGAGAGGGTGGAATGCGTGAAGAAGGTAACATGGAAACATACACTGCCATACGTAAAATAGATAGCCAATAGGAATTTGCTGTGTGACTCAGAGTACTCAGACCAGGGCTCTGTAACAACCTAGAGGGGTGGGATGGGGAGGGAGGTGGGAGGGAGGTTCAAGAGGGAGGGGGACATGGGCAAACACATGAGATGTGTATAAGAGACAGGGACTGGAAAAGGTCAGTTTTCATTCCAATTCCAAAGAAANAGAGGGGTGGGATGGGGAGGGAGGTGGGAGGGAGGTTCAAGAGGGAGGGGGACATGGGCAAACACATGGCTGATTCATGTTGATATTTAGCAGAAACCAACAAAATATTGTAGAGCAATTATCCTTCAGTTAAAAATAAGTAAATAAACTTTTTTAAAAAGAAATCTAGTCAGAGGAAGCCTCCAAAGTGAGAAGTCTTAGAATTTCATAGCAGCTGTTTCTCTTGGGAAGTTGGCCAGGGAGGCAGGCTGCTGACATGGCATGTGGCCAGGACTAAGGACAGGTGTCAGCCGTGGTGAGTGTCAGGCAGTGGCCAGTGTGGAAGGAAGACAGGGGCCAGTCCAGAGGGATCTGAAGAGGGTGACCAGGCTGGCGGTCAGGAATAGGAGCAGGGTTCTCTCCATTGTCAAACAGTATGGGAGCTCAGCCTTAGACTCACAAGTTCATGGTGGACCTAAACCAACACCTGCCCCTTGATGTAGAAACTATCCTCAACTTATTTTGGAGGAAGCAGAGTGGGGAACATGTATAGACCATAATCATGTAGTCAGTCAAGCCAAGGTGTCAGAAGGTTTTGGAGAGGATCACTGAATTGGCAAAGAACACAATGTAAAATATTTTGGCCTCAATGAAAACCAAACACAAAGATGAACAAATTGCATCTTTTATTTCCAGGGTTTCATAAATTTCTCATGACACCCACAGTCTGCAGGCCCCTTCTCAGTGTTCCCAGAAGCTGAGGTGACCTGCTTGCCTTCTTTCCCCCTCTGGTAGTATTCATAAACCTCCCCTCTCCTCCTTAGCCCCTCATCCCTCCCTGGTCATCAGGGAAGGGAACCATGAAGTCCCCTCTCTGTAGATCTGAACCTGCATGTGATTTCATCTTAGAGAGGAATGAAAGCCCTTTTCATGGTGCACCATTTTGCCTCCCAAACACTGCCCCGACCTGTCAGCAAGTAGGTAGCATACACTTCAGCATCTTATGTGTTAGAACCCCCAAGGTTTGGATTGGTGGTCAGGAAAAGTCCACATCATTAAAGGAAATAATTATGTTTTTTTAATCAATGTGATATTCTTCGATTAAGATCTTCCCCATGAAACTAGCATCATCTGAGCACTTAGAAGTGTGTACTGAATAACCATGTGCAGTAGTTGAAATCAGGTGAGCTTAGACGCTCAGCTGGTCTATCACTGGTTTTAACGCTCCCAGCCACTGGAGGGAGCTATTACCACTGCCCACTTGAAAATGGTTCTGAACACACAGCTCCGTTCAGTCGCTCAGTCGTGTCTTACTCTTTGTGACCCCATGGACTGCAGCACGCCAGGCCTCCCTGTCCTTCACCGTCTCCTGGAGTTTGCACAAACTCATGTCCATTAAGTCAGTGATGCCATCCAACCATCTCATCCCTGTGGTCCCCTTCTCCTGCCTTCAATCTTTCCCAGCATCAGGGTCTTTTCCAATGAGTCAGTTCTTTGAATCAGGTGGCCAAAGTATTGGAGTTTCAGCTCCAACATCAGCCCTTTCAATGAATATTCAGGACTGATTTCCTTTAGTCCTGAATGGACTGGTTGGATCTCCTTGCAGTCCAAGGGACTCTCAAGAGTCTTCTCTAACACCACAGTTCAAAGCATCAATTCTTCTGCACTCAACTTTCTTTATAGTCCATCTCTCACATCCATACATGACTACTGGACACACAAGAATGGTGTTTAACACACCAACGAAAGGTTTGGGGGAAATGGTCAACCCTGAATACGGTCTAAAAGTCTACTTAACAGAGGTGCACCAGGGTCATGCTCTTGGTTCCTACCTCCTCCTGCAGCCAGCTGAGATGTCACCACTAGGGGAAGCCAGGAGAAGAGCACACGGGACTCAGCACTAGATCCCTGTGAGCCTGTAATTCTTTCAGAATAAAAGGGTAAACTATGTTTGTATTCCTGGTCATGGACGTGCGGCTGTATACACGTGCTCAGTCGCTCAGTCATGTCCAACTCTTTCCAACACCATGGACTGTAGCCCGCGAGGCTCCTCTGTCCGTGGAGTTTTCCATGCAAGAATACTGGAGTGGGTTGCCATTTCCTTCTCCAGGGATCTTCCCCACCCCAGGCTCAAATCCTCATCTCCTGAATTACAGGTGGATTCTTTACCACTGCTTCACTTCCCTGGTGGCTCAAAGGTTAAAGCGTCTGCTTCCAATGCGGGAGACCTGGGTTCGATCCCTGGGTCGGGAAGATCCCCTGGAGACCTCTGTCCGTGGAGTTTTCCATGCAAGAATACTGGAGTGGGTTGCCATTTCCTTCTCCAGGGATCTTCCCCACCCCAGGCTCAAATCCTCATCTCCTGAATTACAGGTGGATTCTTTACCACTGCTTCACTTCCCTGGTGGCTCAAAGGTTAAAGCGTCTGCTTCCAATGCGGGAGACCTGGGTTCGATCCCTGGGTCGGGAAGATCCCCTGGAGAAGGAAATGGCAACCCACTCCAGTATTCTTGCTTGGAGAATCCCATGGACTGAGGAGCTTGGTGGGCTGCAGTCCACGGGGTCACAAAGAGTCGGACACGACTGAGTGACTTTACTTACTTACTTACCTACTTACCTGGGAAGCAATGGTATATACCAGGATACGAATTCTCATTTTGTTCTCCCTGCTACCCAAAATAAGAGTAACTGTCTTCCCCACACACAAACTCCAAAGAGACAGCCACATACTTGCTCTGGTTTCCCACCTGCTGGGAAGAAGTTACTGACTGTGCTTTTCAAAACCCTGGGCTGAGAGAGGTGAGGAGGCTAGATGACCCCTGCAAGAAAAGTCCTTGGAGTTTAGGGCTGGGAGCTGAGAAGATGGAAGCAGCCAGATTCAAGAGAGAGAAGGAGGTGGATGTTCCAGGTGGTGCCTGATGCAAAAGCTGAGCCAGGGACCCCTGGGGCATCGGGGCAGCACCCGGACACGATGCTCAGGGAAGCATCGACTGTGGTCAGAGGGCTGGTCACTGTGAGAGGCATGGCCACGTCCAGCCAGGGCAGAGGGCCTAACCCATGCTGGGAACCAGCATTAAGTTTCCAGTGGGCATCAGGAAACCCACAGCACAGAGGACCACCATAAAGAACCAGGGCCCTCTGGCCTCCAGTCACCCCTGAAGACCCCAGGATGTCTCTTAAGTCCCTGGAGAAGAGTGGGTCTTGAAATGCTTCACCTAGATTGAATTTCCTGCCTGCCAGAAGTGGAGACATGAAGCAGATAATATGATGTCTAGAGAAATCAATGAAGCTGACGGTCCACAGCCACAAGTTTTAAAAACTAAACCTAGATTTAGCAGCAGCAGCAGCAGCCCACAAATCCAACGTTATTTAAATCCCTCACGGAGAGTTGGTGAGAAAAGGAAGTGCAGGGAGCCACTGTTTAGCTACAACAGACTGGAGCAGTGAAAGCTAAGAATCCATGAGATCTCCCCAAGATGGTTTCAACAGAGCCAGGGTTTGTAGCTAAAAGCCTTGGATTTATCTGAACTGTGATGTCTAGAAGAGCCTACTACATGTGACTGGTACTTTAAAAATCCATGTTACAAAGGTAGAACACAGTGATCTAATTGGCCTTTCTGCTCATCACAGATAAGCCTGTGTAAGCCTGGGTGCACAGCTGGCAAAGATGTGATGACAAAGAGCTGAGACAGCCATCTCAGCCTTGAAAAACAACCCCAAACCAGAAAAGCAGACAGAAGGTTCTTGAAGCACAAAATGCAATCATTCTAAATATCAGATCACTTTTGTCTCTGCTTGAAATTTTAATCAAGTTTTCTATGTATTCAATCCCAAAGCTAATCATGTTATTATGTCATTTTTAATGTTCTCTGACAGATCATGGTTTTCTCCCGTATTTAACTGAATTACAGTAAGTCATAGGGCATGCATCGCTTGTTAAATGAGAAAAAGTCAAAATCTTTCTTTATGTAGAATGAAAAATTGTTAGTCACTCAGTCGTGTCCAACTCTGTGACCCCATGGACTGCAGCCCACCAGGCTTCTCCATCCATGGGATTTTCCAGGCAAGAGTACTGGAGTGGGGTGCCATTGCCTTCTCCAATCTGAGCCACTAGAGTAGAATAAATATTATTAAAGAATTGATAGTTAACATTGATGTTAATTAATTATTAACATTAATTCATCTAAAATAAAAATGTCTTCTAAACTTAGTCATTCCTTCACAACAGCCCATGCAAAAATACCAAAACAATGTTTTTAATTCCTATGGGGCTCCATAAGATTGTAATTTATGTTGCAAAGTGCTCACAATTTTAGAAAATATTAACAAGAGAATCCCCAAGCTGAATGGCTTATCACTTCACTGAACTAACCGGCCCAGCAACTGAGAAGCTGGGAAGCTAAAGCCAGCAGGCTCTGGCCTCAAGATGCTGTCTTCCTCTTAGGTCTCATGAGAGAAAGAGGGTGGGGTGTAACGTTTCTTTCCTTTGTTTCTCTGCCTTAAAAAAAGCAAACCGAACTTTAATGTATAAATCAATAATTCTGTACCAGTGTTTTAGGCAATCCCCGTAAAGTCAGATTATAAAATACTTTTAAAGATTTTTATAATCTCCAAGATAATTAAATGGTCACTCCATTTCATGTTAAATTGATTATTTCTCAATTATACAGGCAGTCATGAAACCCCACCTAACTTCTAAGCAAAGACTGAAGAAGATTTGGTCTTCCTTCAAAACAGAAATGTCAAAGGGTCTTAAATTATCAACACTGAAATAGCAGTGTTCAAACATAAGGAAATTTACTGCCCTGGTTCCTCCCAAATTTAAATTCCTTGAGATAAAGATAAACTGATGCCATCTCACATTTTCCATAGCAAGGTGTCAGTCTTGGCCCCTTTCCCAGTCACAGTCTCTCTGCTGGGAACAAGGGTCCAACAATCAGGAGCTATTCACACCTCTCTTGGAATCAATAAATAGGGACAAATGCAAACCACTGGCTTTGGTAAATAATCTTTTCTACAATCGGCCCAAAGCAGAAGCCCACTGAAATCCTCCTGATTTCTACCCTGCCCATTCAAGCTCCCTTGGTGCCAGGGTCTCTCCTTTGTCTGGCTTCCCAGCCACATTTTCAGAATTTCTTGAATAAGTAGCCCATCTGATCCCCCATTATCTTAGCTTGGCGCTTCCAGAACCACAATCTCCACTTGGCCCTTTACCCTGCAGCCCCTGCATTGGAACCTTTTAGAAGTAGCCTTACATCAGCTGGGTCCTGCAGTTCCTCTGATTGGCCTCAAATTGGAGGCCTCAAATCCCTCCCCCACAGCCCCTCTTATCCTCAGCTCCTATTGGCTTCCCACAAATCCTCTTGGCCATCTACCTCTACAAGGATTAAACCATGAGCCACTGCAGCTGCTGACCTTCAACACCCCCAGAAAGGAGTTCAGGGTGGAGATCAGGAACAAAGCCCTCTGTGCCCTGGAAGGAATTGGCAGAATAAGTCCTCAGATAGATATTTTGGGGACTAGATTTTATGAGCCCAATTCTTGCACCTCCTTATATCTAGAAAAGCACCAAAATCCTTCATGGTGATGACTGCTCCTCAAGACCACCAGAAACCTTCTGCAAAATATATAAGCTTGATTGCATGTGCCCCTCCTTCACAAAGACCATATATACTGACCTTCCCCCTACCTCTTTGAAAGCAGTTTCTCAGAGCTAACTGAAATGCTGTCTCCCAGGCTATAGTCCTCATTTTGCCCAAATAAAGCTTAATTCACAACTCTCACATTGTGCTTTTTTTTTTAAGTCAACAAGTATGATAGGAGTTCATCAATACTTGTGAACAAGGCATAAGGTCCTTTGTTTCTGAAAGAACATGGACCCAACCTAACCCTAACAACACAATGACAAGCCTTGTGTAGCCTGTCACTCCAGGCCTGATGTCAGGCCCTTCCTCTGGCTTCCTTTCAGCCCTCACCCACCTCACACACAGCAGTTAACATGTTAAGTGAAAATTACCTGCTGCCTCCTGGCTAATCCCTCAGTTCCTCCTCACTTTTGAGCTCACTATTGTGTACCCAGAAAGATTCCCAGCATCTGGTCAGAGATCAATAAATGATTATTGAATAGAACTGAATCCAGTGAAACTACAGTGAGAAAAGCAAACACTCACATCCTTCCCTTGGGATCCAGCAGGGTCGCCTGCATCTTCATCACCCTCTTCTTGTGCCTCGTGTTCTCCACTTTCTTCAGCCTTCTCTGTTCCCTGGTCACAAAGGAAACCCATGGTATCACCAACCTTGGATAAGCTTCCAAGACAACACCAGGCCATAACTGCTATGGTTTCCTTATTTAGATACAGTATATAACTGAAGCAAAGGTAGACCTCTATTTACTAGTCACCTAACTCCTAGAGTATAGGATCACCAACCTTCAACATTGCTAATTAGATCTATCAGTATCAGTGAACAGACCCAACTCACATGCGTGGTAGAGTCATAAAGACCCTAATAGGAGTTAATTCATCCACTTAAGGCTTGTGAAGAGAACTTAAAAGGATTCCATATTTAGGGAGTATTTGGTTTCTATTGCATATGTGGAGAGAGGCATTATAATTTTAGAGATTAAAAAAGATAGATGATAGAGATAAATGATGGATGATTGATAGATACATAGAGAAATGATAGATAGATGTGATGGATGGATGGATAGATAGTTGGATGGGTAGCTAAATAGGTGTGATGGATGGATGGATAAATAGATGTGATAGATGGATGGATGATGGATAGATGGATGGATGGATGGATGGATGGATGGATGGAAGAGGGAGACAGACAAACAGATATGGAAAAACTAGAACCCAGTAGACATGCTATGTAAAACAGGTTTCCCGGAAGATGGTTCAAGACACCAACTCTTACCTCTGTGGTGCTCTGAGCCTCTCCTGCCACTTCACCATCAGGAAGGGAAGACGCTTCCTCAGGCGACTTTGTCACCTGCATCACAGAAATTGAGAATGTTTGAGAGTTTTCTTGAGGAAAATGGCTTGCATTTCAACACCTTTTAAGTCTCCAAACTATGTTTGTCTTCACCCCTCATTTTATCTTCACTATGATGCTGTAACCTAAGTCAGTAGATAGTCACCACCACTCACACCTAAGAAACAACAAAACAAGGCAAAAATTGTCACACTGCAAGTTAGGGGCAGGGCTAGGATACACCTTCTACTTTATGTTTTCCTGAACTATCAAGGGGTTTCCAGACTTTTAAAGTGCTAGTTTATTTTCCTCATCAGAAGTAAATTGTAACTATGTGAGGTAACAGATGTTAAATAAACTTACTGTGGTGATTATTTCACACATCTACATATATCAAATCATTGTGTTGCACTCCTTAAATTCACACAATGTTTTATTTCAATTATATCTTAGTAAAGTGGGGTAAGGGTAGAATTCAGTGATTTTTTTTAAACTTTTCAGTTTACATTGGAGTATAGCCAATTAACGATGTTGGGAGAGTTTCTGGTGCACAGCGGTGACTCAGCCATACATGTACAGTATCCATTCTCTCCCAAACTCCCCTCCCATCCAGGCTGCCACATAACATTGAGCAGAGTTCCCTGTGCTATACAGTAGGTTCTCATTGTGCACATCTGTGAGTGTGTATTAATCACTCAGTCATGTCCGGCTCTTTATGATCCCATGGTACCCTGCCGTCAGGATTCTCTGTCCATGGAATTCTCCAGGCGAGAATACTGGAGTGGGTAGCCATTCCCTTCTCCAGGGGATCTTCCCAACCTAGAGACTGAACCCAGATCTCCTGCTTTGCAGGCAGATTCTTTACCGTCTGACCCCCCGGGGAAGCCCAGGTCCTCATTAGCTATCTATTTTACACACAGCCTGCGTGTGTATGTGTCAGTTCCAATCTCCCAATTCACTCCACTCCCCTTCCTCCTTTGGTGTCCATGTGTTTGTTCTCTACATCTGTCTCTAGTTCTGTTTCACAAATAGGTTCATCTGTACCATTGTCCTAGATTCCACATCCACATGCAAGATGTGGATGGACCTAGAGACTGACATACAGAGTAACATAAGTCAGAAAGAGAGAAACAAATATATAATAATGCATAAAGATTTGGTGATTTTTATTCCAAAGGCACTTCAAGTTCATGGGAACAAATTGGGCCATAAACACAGCCTCCAATCCCATGCTCCTACAATACTCAATATTAAAATCTTTATATGTATTCAACTCTATGTTAACATATACATAGGCTATTTTTGTTTCATTTTTGTGTTTTTTATTTTTATTTTTTATTTATTTATTTTTTTTCACTTTACAGTATTCTATTGGTTTTGGCATACATCGACATGAATCTGCCACATAAATAGGGACATACTACACACAACTTGATTCTTTTGCTTAGTATATCATGGGCATTTGTCCAGATTAATTCATATGGTTGTAACTCATTCCTATTAACATTTGCTTAATGTTAAAAATATAATAACTTATTCATATATTTCCCAACTGATGGCTATTCAGAAAGTTCACATGTTTGTGTGTCTATAAACAACACTATACTAAACTGAATAAATGCATGATAAATCACTTTTTTAAAAAAGAAATTTTTTGTTTTCTAGCCCTTTATATACACAGATTTATCTAACTTTTGGGGCTTCCTAGGTGGCACTAGTCAGAGAAGGCAACCCACTCCAGTACTCTTGCCTGGAAAATCCCATGAAAGGAGCCTGGAAGGCTGAAGTCCATGGGGTCGCTAAGAGTCGGACACGACTGAGTGACTTCACTTTCACTTTTCACTTTCATGCATTGGAGAAGGACATGGCAACCCACTCCAGTGTTCTTGCCTGGAGAATCCCAGGGACAGGGAAGCCTCATGGGCTGCTGTCTATGGGGTCGCACAGAGTCGGACACGACTGAAGCGACTTAGCAGCAGCAGCAGCAGGTGGCTCTAGCGGTAAAGAGAGAGAGAGAGAGAGTGAAGTCACTCAGTCATATCCAACTCTGCAACCCCATGGACTGTGGCCTACTAGGCTCCTCTATCCATGGAATTTTCCAAGTAAGAGTACGGGAGTGGGTTGCCATTTCCTTCTCCAGGGGAGTGGTAAAGAATCTGCCTGCAAATACAGGAGACCTAAGAGATGGGATTTGATCCCTGGGTCAGGAAGATCCCCTGGAGGAGGGCATGACAACTAACTCCAGTATTCTTGCATGGAGAATCCCATGGACAGAGAAGCCTGGCAAGCTATAGACCATGGGGTTGCTAAGAGTCAGACATGATTGAAGCAACTTAACACGCACACATCTAACTTTTATTTTCTGACATGTAGTTATTTTATATTAATTATTAACATCTAGTGATTTAATCAGTGTGAAATCTAATTTTGTGTATAATATAAAGTAGGGCTCTGTTTTCTTCCAGACAGATGAAAAAGTATGCCTGTAACATTTATATACACCATTGTCCTTTCAATTAAGATGTTATTTTTGTCATTTATAAAATTCTATATATACATTTGGATCTGTTAACACACTAGTCTATATACAAATATATAAACATATCCATGGATGTATTTCTTTTTTTCCCTTGGATGTATTTATATGTTCCCAAGCCAACATATAGCTTTCATCACCATAGTTTTAACATGAATTTTAATATTCAGAAAGGCAAGCTACTATAAAGTCTCCTTTTTCAAAAATTTTTGGCTCTTCTCAGACCTATATTATTCCAGTACATTTTAAGATCATTTTTCCCAGTGTCAACAATTTTTAAATAGGCTTTTCTTTGAAATACCACTAAATGTATTTCTTAGTTTAGAAATTTTCACTTCTTATTGTTAAGTCATCTCACCTAGGGCATCATACTCTCCCCATAACTTTAGTACTTGTTGGTGTCCTCCAGATAAATTTACTCCTAAAAATTTTAAAGATTTTTATCAATACTATGAACTGGATTTGTTTTTTACATTTTAACTTCTCATCCATTATAGTTGACACAAGTAAAATCTACTAATTTTTCCATTCTTTAATCCAGAAACTCTGTTATTAATTCTAATGAATTTTACTGGAGTCTGTTGAAATGTGTAAGCATACATTTACATCATATACAAATGAAGATATTTTTTATATATCATACATTACATATATATGAGATATTTCATTTTCTTACTTTATTGTAATAACTACAGCTTCTAAAACAGTGTTTAATAATATGTCTATGGCTCCTCTGTCCATGGGATTCTCCAGGCAAGAATACTAGAGTGGGTATCTGTTCCCTTCTCCAAGGGATCTTCCCAACCAAGGGATCAAACCCAGGTCTCCCACAGTGCAGGCGGAATCTTTAGCATCTGAGCCACCAGTGAAACCCAAGAATACTGGAGTGAGTAGCCTATCCTTCCTCCAGGGGATCTTACCAACCCAGGAATTAAAACCAGGGTCTCCTGCATTGCAAGCAGATTCTTTACCATCTGAGCTACCAGGGAAGCCCAATAACCAGAATTTCTAAAACAATGTTTAATAATATGGTGATGATGGGCATGCCTATTGTCTCTTGATTTTAATAGAAATGCTTCAGTATTTCATGGTTCATTATGATCGTTTCCTCTTAACAACTGGTTTTATCACATTTAATCAGTTTCCTTCTGCTTATATTTTAATCCATGTTTATTTTTAACCAGGAATATCTGATTAATTATATCAAATATCTTCTTGGTACTTATAGACAGAATCTTAACAGTCTTTCTCCATTAATAAGTTCATGTAATGAACTATGTCAATAGAAAAAAATTCTGCTTTAATTAGTTACCTGTAACTCATTGCTAGATACAGTTTGCTAATACATTATTTAGATTTTTCCCATCCAAATTCATAACAGAAATTGATCTAGGTATAACTGAAAGTTTTCTAAGTAATGCCTCAACTGATCAGGGATTTTATCTACTTTATTTGTTTGTTCAAATTATATACAGCCAAATTACATATAAACAGGAGACTTCCCTGGTGGTCCAATGGTTAAGAATCTGCCTTGCAATGCTGGGAATGCACGTTCCATCCCTGGTCGAGGAACTAAGATCCCACATACTGTGGAGCAGCTAAGCCTGGGTGCACTGCAACTGCTGAGCCCACGTACCACAGAGCCCACGCTCCACAACTAGAGAGTCCACACACCACAGCAAAAGATCCTGTACGATGAAACTAAGACCCCAAGCAGCCAAGTAAATAATAACAAAACAAATAAATATTTTTAATTCATATACATGTATTCACATTCAATCACTCACTTGTGTGACCCCATGGACTGTGGCATGCCAGGCTTCTCTGCCCATCACCAACTCCCAGAGCTTGCTCAGACTCATGTCCATGGAGTTGGTGATGNTAATTTTAAGTTCTTTATTACTCCTTTAATTTTCATTTTTAAAACCTACTATTACCTTGCCAAAAAAATACCAGATGTGTATAAGAGACAGTTCACATTCAGTCACTCACTTGTGTGACCCCATGGACTGCGGCATGCCAGGCTTCTCTGCCCATCACCAACTCCCAGAGCTTGCTCAGACTCATGTCCATGGAGTTGGTGATGCCATCCAACCATCGCATCCTCTGTCCTCCCCTTCTCCTCCTGCCTGCAGTCTTTCCCAGCTTCAGGGTCTTTTCCAGTTTCTCAGCTCTTCACATTAGGTGGCCAAAGGATTGGGCTTTCAGCTTCCACATCAGTCCTTCCAATGAATAATCCGGACTAATTTCTTTTAGGACTGACTGGTTTGATTTCCTTGCAGTCCAAGGGACTCTCAAGAGTCTTCTCCAACACCACAGTTCAAAAGCATCAATTCTCTGATGCTCAACTTTCTTTATGGTCTAACTCTCACATCCATACATGACTACTGGAAAAACCATAGCTTAGACTCGACAGACTTTTGTCAGCAAAGTAATGTCTTTGCTTTTTAATATGCGGTCTAGGTTGGTCATAGCTTTTCTCTGAAGGAGCAAGCATCTTTTAATTTCATGGCTGCAGTCCCCACCTGCAGTGATTTGGGAGCCCAAGAAAATAAAGTCTCTCACTGTTTCTATTGTTTCCCCATCGATTTGTATTCAAATGATATATAAATTGAATATATATATATACACACATAAACATACACAGATACACACTTTCTATTTTGTATTAATCTTGGTTTTTCCTTTTATTCATTCACTTATATGAATTACTCTATTTTTCTATTTTCCTAATTTTGAAAGTTGAGTATTCATCTTACTAGGTCTTTATTTTTCTGTTATTTTTTGTTGTTTAGTCACTAAGTTGTGTCTAGCTCTTTGCAACCTCTGGACTCATAGCCCACAAGGCTCTTCTGTCCATGAGATTTCCCAGGGAAAGATGCTGGAGTGGGTTGCCGTTTCCTTTTCCAGGGGATCTTCCTGGACCAAGGATCAAACCCACATCTCCTGCATTCACAGGTGGATTCCCTACCACTGAGCCATGAGGGCAGCCCCAAAATATTTAAAGCTAACAATTTTCCTCTGTACAGATATTTGGCCATATATTGTGATTTGTATATGCAATAATATTTTTGCTTATTATTTTATGATTTGTAATATCAGTTTTGTTTTCCTTTGGATATGGAGTTATTTGAAATATATTTATTTCTTAATGTTTCATGTTATTTCTCTTTCATATGGTAATTCTACACTTGGAATAAAAATGTATCCCTTTTTTAGGTTTGTGAAGGTTTCCTTTGTGACCAAGAATATAATAGATTTAGAAATTGTGTAAAAAGTATATGAGAAAAATACATTCTATTTCTATCCAATATATTCTTATTCTTGTATTTGCACACATGTGTCTACACATATCTATTAAATTGCTGTCACAGAAGACCCCAAGGTACCAAAATAATCTTAAGAAAGATAAAACTGGAGGTATTATGTTCCCTGATTTCAAATTATGCTACAAAGCTACAAAATGAAAACAGTATGGTATTGGCACAAAAACAGACATACAGATTGATGGAACAGAATAGGGAGCCCAGAAATAAACCCACACATTTATGGTTATTTAATTTATGACAAAGTAGGCAAGAATATACAATAAGAAGAAGACAATCTCTTCAATAAGTGGAGCTGGGGAAACTGGACAGCTACATGCTAAAGAATCAAACTGGACTACGTTTTCATACCACATACAAAAATGAACTCAAAATAGATTAAACATTTAAATGTAAGACCT
>SJYX01006084.1:35486-52614 GCA_006410675.1 Oreotragus oreotragus | reverse complement strand
CGTACTCCTTTTCCTATTTGGAACCAGTCTGTTGTTCCATGTCTAGTTCTAACTGTTGCTTCCTGACCCAACTACCCACCAAAAGGTTGCATCAGGCAGCTGCATCACAGCCACACCAGGTTTAACCAATTATACACATTTCTACCAAAACAATAGAGGGAAATGATAGAGTGTTTTTATTTGCATGTCTTTCATTAGTAAAGAAAGTTAGACATTTTTCCTATATGTTGGTCATTTGCAATTTTTCTAGGAATTATCCCTTTCATTTTTCTGCTTTACTAGAGCCTGACTCCAAAAATTCCTTCTATTAGATTCTGATGCCAAAATTCATTGTAGTCTTTATCCTGCCTTGTGCTGTTTTCTTATTATCTGTGCTGGTGTATCAGAGACTTTGATCTACAGCCAAGAGAACTTCAGCCACATATTGCCAGGGTGATTAGTCTAGTCCCATAAAACATGTTCCAAGAAAAGAAACTGGTTAATTCTGAAGAAGAGAAAGCCATAAATTTCCCCTCAGTTGTCTGCTTCGGAAATAGATCAACTCATGACTTTATCAGCAGTAGTTTATAAGAAACAATGATCCATTCAAACTTAATCTTGTTCTTTTGCACAGAGAAATTTAGATAATATAAGAGGGGTGGGCCAAGAACAGTTTAGAGAATCATCAGCAGAATCAGGGACTGGAAGGGAGGAAAGAAAAATACACACACTTCTGTGCCCCAGGGAGAAGCAGACCCCAGGCAGATTCAGAGATGGCTTGTGATGAGATCCAAGTTCCAGATAACCTCACTCCATGGACACTGAGGCCCCCAGACGTAAAATGACTTGCTGGCATCAACTGGCAAATAGTAATCGCTTGTCTCCCTGAGCAGAGCTCATCCTACTAGGGGCCACTGGCCATAAGTAAAGCACAGCTGAGTCCCCAGAGCTGAAAACACTGCCTCTGCTTCCCACAGTAACAGGATGATGTTGAAAGGCATTGTGACCAAAGTAACCTCACCCCCAGGCTCAGGAACTTGTGCCCAGAGGTTCTGGACCAGATGTCTGGCTTGCCACTAGCTGCTAGGGACTGGGCAGAGTTCTGACTGGCTGCAGCTAGAGGATGACATGGACGGTATTAGGCTGCCCTCTTATTCCTCTACTCAAAAAAGAATAGGACCAAATCCAAACAGCAAAATGAGGCTGATGACAGTTCTTGTAGTATCCAGCATTTTTTTTTAAACAAATATCCCTTGGATGATTATCTTAGTTTGGTTGATTTTATCTATTTGGGTCCAGCGAAATCCAGACTGTGCCAAACAAAATCAAGCCTGGCCACCTAGTGGTCTTATCCTCCCCAGTGGGCTTCTGCCTTAACCCAGCAGAGGGTCAAAGGTGACCAAATGCCTGACAGGAGAACTGGATAAAGGCTCCCCTCTCCCATCGCCCATGCAGAAAAGTGCAGGGGTCAGTCAGTGGCCCCACATTCATTTGGCCAAGGCAATCATAGGCAAGCAGTCAGCCAGCTGTCCGGTGGCATAGCTCCTTCTCTACATGGGTCCATCATGAAGCTCTTACGAAACCCAAACGATGGTTATATTCCACCCAACACAGATCCTTGAAGAGGTCTAGAAAGACAGCCTCCACCATCTTTCCTCAATTTGAAAGCATTTTTCTTAACTCTTTAGACATCCTGTGACCTAACGGAATCAATAGTTCACTTGAGCCTTAAAGAGCAACTGGATGGGCATCGAGATGCCTAGGATCCAATGGGGATGACTGCTTTGCAGGAGATGTACCTGAGTTATGCTATTTCATCCTCACAATGACCTCCCAGGGTGGGCTCCTTTTTTTTTTTTTTAATCTGTACTCGAAACATAGAGAAACAGAGGAAACAATAAGAAAGAGCTCGTTTCTAGACTTGCCTGATTCTTCTGCACAATTTTGTGAACTTTCATTTTGAGTTTAAGCAGTTCTTCCTAAAAGATCAAGGAAGCAGAACAGAGGAATCTGTCCCAAATGTTAACCTGTTTTAAAGGTTGATTCCTGGCTGCTGAACCAACTGGTTCCCCTCATTCGTCCCAGGAAAAGCAGCCATCTCGTGCTGACGGCCTTCTTTGGGAAGAGGATGTTTCCCACAAGAGAAAATTCTTTCCAAAACTTAGTGCTTATTTTAGGAGAGCTGAGTGGATTCCCAGCCATCTTTTTCACAGGAAGTCTGATATCCCCAAATCAAGGATAGACTCTTTGACTAAGTTTCAACAGCCCTATTGGTCATTAAAGACTTAAAGAACCAGACAGTGGAAGCTATGTTGGTCCAGCACATTTGTGAACACATGAATTTTTCAGCAGAAATTTGCTAATCCCTATAGTATATTTCTCTCATCTCCTTTGGAGTTTTCCCGATCAGCTTTCAGGGTTCCTGGGGCCTTTATTTGTTGACTCTGAAGATTGGACTACATGCAGCTGTTTTTTGTTTCCTAAAACAGTCACTCAATTTAGATTAGCATACTTGCTTCTTTTCTTTTTTCTCCAAAAAAAAAAATCCAAAAGAAACTAATACTTGATTCCCAGAGTGAAAGCTATATCACTCAGAACTCTTTTGACAGTTAGTTATTATAATACACCTTACATAATACTACATTGGGGGAAATACATAATTCCATAGAGTATCCAAAATGGTATCTGATTCAGTACTAACTTCCTGCAAGTGAAAGTGCAAGTCACTCAGTCGTGTCTGACTTTTTACAACCCAGTGGACTGTAACCTGCCAGGCTCCTTCATCCATGGAATTTTCCAGACATGAATACTAGAGTGGGTGGTTGCCATTTCCTTCTCCAGGGGATCTTCCTGACCCAGGGATCAAAGCCAGGTCTCCTACATTTCAGGCAGACTCTTTACCTTCTGAGCTACCAGGGGATCATTCCTGTAAGGAATTCAATAAACACACGTTAACTGATTTATATTCATCAGGATGATAATGGTAATAAGAACATGAATCTACAAAGAACTTCTATTTTCCAAATATATCCCCAAATGTTCATTTTAAATGAATTTTGAAGTCTCATGGAGGACTGAGAAGGGGCTTTTGTCCACACACATGAAGGTTTCTATCCTGGCTTTGCCACCTCTTAGCTGTGTGACCTCAGGCAGTCTCCTGGGGAATCTAAGCCTTGGCTTTCTCAACTGCAAAATATGAGTGATAATTATTCCTTCCTTGCAGAATTGATGAGAGATTTAAAGATAACATATGCCAAAGGCACAGCACAGTACCTGACACATGGCAGACATTCAGAAATGAAAATTATCGTTATAATAAAGGACGGATATAATTATTCCAATATTACAATTGAGGGAATTGAGGCCAAAAGAGATTAAGTAACTAGGCCAGAGCAAGGAACAAAACCCTAGCAGGTCTTCAACCCACCAAAGGAAAGAGCTCTCTATGGTTTTAAAACCTTAAGAGTAAGAAGTCAAATTATTACCAGAATATGGGTATTGATCTCTGAATCTTGAAAACAGTTGATCTGTGCTTTCAACAGCATAGGAAGCAATTAAAAGTCTGTCTCCATGTTAGTGTTCTTAAAGGAAGAAAGATTTTATGTCTTTTTTCATTTGAATATGCAAAAACTTCCCAAGGATTTGATGAGCTTTATCTTTGGCCATCACTCATAGCTTTCATTCTGACTTTCTCTTAAAAATATACTTATTTTGACACTTTGGTATGGGTCCTATGCCCTTCAACTAAAGTTAATATAATATCTGAACAAAACAGACCCCTAAGTAGAGAAGCTTGCCACCATCAAAATGCAAGTAGGNAAAAAAAAAAATCCAAAAGAAACTAATACTTGATTCCCAGAGTGAAAGCTATATCACTCAGAACTCTTTTGACAGTTAGTTATTATAATACACCTTACATAATACTACATTGGGGGAAGTACATAATTCCATAGAGTATCCAAAATGGTATCTGATTCAGTACTAACTTCCTGCACAGTGAAAGTGCAAGTCACTCAGTCGTGTCTGACTTTTTACAACCCAGTGGACTGTAACCTGCCAGGCTCCTTCATCCATGGAATTTTCCAGACATGAATACTAGAGTGGGTGGTTGCCATTTCCTTCTCCAGGGGATCTTCCTGACCCAGGGATCAAAGCCAGGTCTCCTACATTTCAGGCAGACTCTTTACCTTCTGAGCTACCAGGGGATCATTCCTGTAAGGAATTCAATAAACACACGTTAACTGATTTATATTCATCAGGATGATAATGGTAATAAGAACATGAATCTACAAAGAACTTCTATTTTCCAAATATATCCCCAAATGTTCATTTTAAATGAATTTTGAAGTCTCATGGAGGACTGAGAAGGGGCTTTTGTCCACACACATGAAGGTTTCTATCCTGGCTTTGCCACCTCTTAGCTGTGTGACCTCAGGCAGTCTCCTGGGGAATCTAAGCCTTGGCTTTCTCAACTGCAAAATATGAGTGATAATTATTCCTTCCTTGCAGAATTGATGAGAGATTTAAAGATAACATATGCCAAAGGCACAGCACAGTACCTGACACATGGCAGACATTCAGAAATGAAAATTATCGTTATAATAAAGGACGGATATAATTATTCCAATATTACAATTGAGGGAATTGAGGCCAAAAGAGATTAAGTAACTAGGCCAGAGCAAGGAACAAAACCCTAGCAGGTCTTCAACCCACCAAAGGAAAGAGCTCTCTATGGTTTTAAAACCTTAAGAGTAAGAAGTCAAATTATTACCAGAATATGGGTATTGATCTCTGAATCTTGAAAACAGTTGATCTGTGCTTTCAACAGCATAGGAAGCAATTAAAAGTCTGTCTCCATGTTAGTGTTCTTAAAGGAAGAAAGATTTGATGTCTTTTTTCATTTGAATATGCAAAAACTTCCCAAGGATTTGATGAGCTTTATCTTTGGCCATCACTCATAGCTTTCATTCTGACTTTCTCTTAAAAATATACTTATTTTGACACTTTGGTATGGGTCCTATGCCCTTCAACTAAAGTTAATATAATATCTGAACAAAACAGACCCCTAAGTAGAGAAGCTTGCCACCATCAAAATGCAAGTAGGTCGGTCGCTTTATTGAAATATCTTTTTAAATGTGTAGCTTATCCCTCCAAACAATAATAAAGGTCATTTTAGGACCTTTTGTGGCCTCTGGTCAGTTCTAGAATATGGCTAGGATGTCATCTTCTTGGAACTACTTTATAATAAGTTACCACATTCAGTATTATTGATAGTAATGTAAGACCTGCCTCCTGAGCTTAGGAAGTTTTCCGAACCCCACAACAGGATCAAAAATCAATGGTACTCTTCTCCACAGCAAGCCTACCTGAGCTCCTGTGAAATCACTCAAATGAGCTACTGAGGCTGAGTATCACTCACACAGTGCATCTTTTTAATGATGTAGACAGAATGTCTAGAGTACAGAATGTCAAGCTATTATCAATAAAAGACCCTAGTGAACAAGAGTGAAGATGGTACTGGCATAAAAACAGAAATAAAGATCAATTGATCAGAACAGAAAACCCAGAGATAAACCCACGTACATATGCTCACCTAATCTATGACAAAGGAGGCAAGAATATACAATGAACAAAAGATAGTCCCTTCAATAAGTGATGCTGGGAAAAAAGGACAGCTGTATGTAAAAGAGTGAAATTAGAACATTCTCTAACACCATACACAAAAATAAACTCAAAATGTGTTAAAGACTTGAATGTAAGGCCAGACACCATAAAACTCTTATTAGAGGAGAACACGGGCAGAGCACTCTCTGACATAAATCACAGCAGGATCTTTTCTGAACCACCTCTTAGAGTAATGAAAAACAAAAATTAACAAATGGGGCATAATTAAACTTAAAGGCTTTTGCACAGCAAAGGAAACCATAAGCAAGATGAGAAAACAACCCTCAGAATAGGAGAAAATATTTGCAAATGAAGCAACTGACAAAGAATTAATCTCCAAAATACGCAAACAGCTCATGCAGCTCAATTTTTCAAAAAAATCAAAAAATGGGCAAAAAAAGATCTAAATAGACATTTCTCCAAAGAAGACATACAGATGGCCAATAAACACACGAAAAGATGCTCAACATCACTAATTATTAGAGAAATGCAAACCAAACTTCAATGAGGTTATCACCTCACACAGGTCAGAATGGCCATCATCAAACAATCTACAAACAATAAATGCTGGCAAGGGTATGGAGTAAAGGGAACCTTCTTGAACTGTTGGTGGGAATGTAAACTGATACAGCCACTATAGAGAACAGTATGCTGCTGCTGCTGCTGCTAAGTCACTTCAGTCGTGTCTGACTCTGTACGACCCCATAGACGGCAGCCCACCAGGCTCCCCCGTCCCTGGGATTCTCCAGGCAAGAACACTGGAGTGGGTTGCCGTTTCCTTCTCCAATGCATGAAAGTGAAAAGTGAAACTGAAGTCTCTCAGTCATGTATGACTCTTAGTGACCCCACGGACTGCAGCCTACCAGGCTCCTCCATCCATGGGATTTTCCAGGCAAGAGTACTGGAGTGGGGTGCCATTTCCTTCTCCAATGCATGAAAGTGAAAAATGAAAGCAAAGACGCTCAGTCGTGTCCAACTCCTAGCCACCTCATGGACTACAGCCTACCAGGCTCCTCCGACCATGGGATTTTCCATGCAAGAGTACTGCAGTGGGTGCCATTGCCTTCTCTGAGAGAACAGTATACAGGCTCCTTAAAATCTAAAAATAGAACTACAATATGACCCAACAAACCCACTACTGGGCATATACCCAGAGAAAAAGATAATTTAAAAAGACACATGCACCCCAACGTGCACAGCAGCACTATTTACAATAGCCAGGCCATGGAAGCAACCTAAATGTTCATCAAAATAAGAACAGATAAAGATGTGGTACAAATACCAAAACACTGTTAATCAATTATATTCTAATACAAAATTAAAAGTTAAAAAAAAACAATGTAGTACATATATACAATAGAATATTACTCAGTCATAGAAAAGAACAAAATTGGGTCATTTGTACAGATGCAGATGGACCTAGAGTCTGTCATACAGAGTGAATTAAGTCAGAAAGAGAAAAACAAATGTCATATATTAATGCATTAATGTGGAATCTAGAAAAACGGTATAGATGATCTTATTTGCAAAACAGAAACAGAGACACAGACATAGAGAACAAAAACAGGATGAATTGTGAAATTGAGACTGACATATATACCATACTGTGTATAAAACTAAGATCTTGGCATCCAGTCCCATCAGTTCAGTTCAGTTCAGTTCAGTTGCTCAGTCGTGTCCGACTCTTTGCGACCCCATGAACTGCAGCACACCAGGCCTCCCTGTCCATTACCAACTCCCGGAGTTCACTCAGACTCACGTCCATCGAGTCAGTGATGCCATCCAGCCATCTCAGTTGTCCCCTCTGTTGTCCCCTTCTCCTCCTGCCCCCAATCCCTTCCATCACTTCGTGGCAAACAGATGGGAAAACAATGGAAACAGTGACAGACTCTTTTCTTGGCCTCCAAAGTCACTGCAGATGGTGACTGCAGCCATGAAATTAAGACACTTGCTCCTTGGAAAAAAAGCTGTAACAAACCTAGACAGCATATTAAAAAGCAGAGACATAACTTTACCAACAAAGGTCCATCTAGTCAAAGCTATGGTTTTTCCAGTAGTCATGTAATGGATGTGAGAGTTGGACTATACAGAAAACTGAGCGCCGAAGAATTGATGCTTTTGAACTGTGGTGTTGGAGAAGATTCTTGAGAGTTCTTTGGAATGCAAGGAGATCCAACCAATCCATCCTAAAGGAAATCAATCCTGAATATTCATTGGAAGAACTGATGCTGAAGCTGAAGCTCCACATAAATTTGGCCACCTGAAGCGAAGAACCAACTCATTGGAGAAGACCCTGATGCTGGGCAAGATTGAAGGCAGGAGGAGAAGGGGGTGACAGAGGATGAGATGGTTGGATAGCATCATCAACTCGATGGACATTGAGTCTGAGCAAGTTTTCAGAGATGGTGATGGACAGGGAAGCCTGGCATGCTGCAGTCCATGGAGTCCCAGAGTCAGACACGACTAAGCAACTGAACAAAAATAAGAACCTACTGTACAGAAGGCAATGGCACCCCACTCCAGTACTCTTGCCTGGAAAATCCCATGGATGGAGGAGCCTGGTGGGCTGCAATCTATGGGGTCGCTAAGAGTCGGACACGACTGAGCGACTTCACTTTCACTTTTCACTTTCATGCATTGGAGAAGGAAAGGGCAACCAGCTCCAGTGTTCTTGCCTGGAGAATTCCAGGGACGGGGGAGCCTGGTGGGCTGCCGTCTCTGGGGTCACACAGAGTTGGACACGACTGAAGTGACTTAGCAGCAACAGCAGTACAGCTCAGAATACCCTATGCAGTGCTCTGTGGTAATCTAAATGGGAGGAAATCCAAAGAAGAGGGGATGTATGTATATGTACAGCTATTCACTTTGCTGTATAGTAGAAACTAACGCAGCATTGTAAGGCAATTATACTATAATAGAAATTAATCTTTATTTAAAAAAAAAATGGAGAGTGTTAGCAAGTTCAGGGCACTCCTTCTCCCACTATCTGGTAGAACACATGAAAACATGCTGGATCTAGATGGCACACTCTACCTGCTCAAAGAATACCAATGTTGTAAATATCTGACACTCTGTCCAGTGGGTAATTTAGCCAACAACTGCACCAGTTTGTTAGTAAATTGTCCTTCCATTTCTTTATTCTTGGCTTTATTTTCGTTGCCTATCTTTTGCTGTTTTGCTTTTTTATTTCCTTACTATTTTCCTTACAGGTATTTCTACTACTACCTTTATCCCACTCTTCTTTATTATCTGAAAGCACTTTCAGAAGAATCAAATGCTACAGAATGGAAAGTTGTTATATCATTATTATTTTTCCCACTTTATTATTTATGTCAAGACATTTTTAAAGGTCTTTTGCATTCTCACTATTGCATCTGCAACTTGATCCTCTAGCCTTTCTCTTATCTGGTCTTTCATAGCTATTTCAGAATATGGCACATACATATTAACAATAGAAGAAAAATTGAATAACTTTTTTTCAATCTGGAAGTATCCAGTGAGTTAGGGAATATTCATTATACACCATCTGTGGACACCACTGTCATACTCAAGCTATAGAGGAAAGTCCAAAGACACAAAAGACAGGTTTCTTGACCTTAAAGCTTTGAGCCTAGTCCAAGTGACAAGCCACATGATAAGCAACTGAAGAGGACACCTATAAGATATGCAGATAGCTAGAAAACCAGAGCACCAAGTGTGAGCAGGTAGAAATCCACATAATGTTCCCCTAAGGTGAATTTCAAGAGCGAGAAGAAAGAGACAGAAGTCTAGGGGAATACGGGCATTCTATCAGACCCACCAATGTTATTGAATCATTTTCTATGGGCTTTTTCAGTCTCCTAGGGACTCTCCAGTTTTATGATTCCATTCTTACTTCTGTTCTGAATACATTACGAAAGCTGCTTTGGAACTTTAGAAAGCTCTAACATGTCTTACTCTATACAGTACATTCTTGTTTGTTTGTTATTTCCATGACCTTGCATATTGCTTTGGTATAACTACCAAGAGCAACTCCTTGCTTGTCTAGTTTAAGTTCTTCAGGTCTTTTTAGGTCTGTATTTTAGCATGACATGTGAAAGGTAGGATTTTTTAAAAAGCAGTTCTATGGCATCTGCTGTTCGTGGGACATGGTGTGGCCCAGCAACTTTGAGACTTTATCCTGGCCCTCACCAAGGCTCTGTACTGTCCCTCAGGCAGTTTCATTCTCTCTGTAAAAAAAAAAAAAAGAAGAAGAAGAAGAGGTTCTAAAACAGCCTCCTCCACACCTAAATGGAGATGCCAAAGCAAAATGCTCTAAATACAGCCTGAATCTGTATTTAGATCAGCTTCAACAAGTTATAAACCTGGAATAGAATTATTTCCACCATCTTTTCCCAAAAGCTGCATCTTCTTTTTCAAATTTATTTGACATTTCAGTTGATGCACGGACTTTAACTTAAAAGTTAATATGCATCATGACAAGCAAAAAAGGGGGAGCATGTTTAAATAAGAAGTCAGATTCCCACTATCACACAGACTGCCAAAAGGAGAGCTCACCTAAACCAAACAGAAGCATGAAATGCTCATCAGTCTGCCCTGTAGGAAACATACATCTTATTCCACAACATTTGCAATGTCAAATTCAAATGCCCAAAGGGACTTAATATAAATCTTACATCACGTGCACAAAGATGTACTTGATTGGTCATCCCAGAAAGGGAACATTTCTTGTGAAGGGGATGTTTACTAAGGAGAGAGAGGAAGGAAGGAAGGTAAGATGGCATAGAAAGAGGAGACTCAGGCAGCCAGGGAAAAGATCGACTTTTTCCCATTGTTTCAAAGTCATGGCCAGGGCCACCTACGGTACTAGCACTGTTCCTCACCCTCTGCATACAACAGGGCTCACTCTCTGATGCTTTGATGCATTTAGGAATTTCATGTCATTTGCACGCTTATTTCTAACCATGTAAATTTCATATACTCCAACTTTCACCCATGTAACTGGGCTTCAAGGAAATAATATTAAAATAAATAGTCCACTCCCTGGCTATCTACCCTTTCTCCACCCAACTCTCTTTAGATTGAAGAATGAAGGGCTGTCAATCCCAGGAAGCATGTCAAGGTACATTTTTCTCTGCTAGGACACGCCGAGTACTCTATAGTACAGCCATGGGATTTGCACACTACAAGCCAGTATCTCATTTGCCTGGTTCTTCTCATCATAGGTTTGGCTTATCAGGCAAAATTTCAAGGCATAATGCTGATGGACCTACCTTGGAGCAAATTTCAAAGCCAGACCTTAGAGATTTATGAAAATAAAATACACAATACTTCAATTACAAATATCTACTTTGAATTCCAATTTACATGTAAAAATGTTTATCCTATAAATCCTAGGCTTGATTTTTGCCTCAAAGAGTATTCTGACCTTGTTCTGAGCCACTTCCTTGAGGTGTCATTTTAATTCAGCCCTGCATTCACACTTTTATAAATCAAGTTCTACCATCTTTTCTAATATATGAATCTCTTTGCTAGTTGACAAGCTCTGGGAGAGATGAAAAGTCACCCTACCTGGCTCCAAAACAGCCTGGCATCAGCTGGTGGGCCCACAGAACCAACCCAGTTTGCATCATCTTCACCAAAGCTTTCCAAGTACAGACATGAGCCTGCTGATACCAGAGTGGAGTAGGATATCCCTGCTCTTTGCGTACAGTCTGGACACAGTTCCCGACCTGACCATTCCATATCTGCACGTGCTGTTGTACATATGTGCACACATACACACAAGCACACGCATGTACACATGCAAGGAAACATGAACACCTGTCACACCTGCTTCTGACACAGCAGGAAAATACTTGTGAAATCCCCAAAGTAATAAATGTAAAAATTAACACAAAAGTACTGGGGTTCCCTGATGGCTCAGACAGTAGAGAATCTGCCTGCAATGCAGGAGACCCCAGGAATCCCTGGGTCAGGAAGATCCCCTGGAGAAGGGAATGGCAACCCTCTCCAGTATTCTTGCCTGGAGAATCCCATGGACAGAGGAGCCTGGTGGGCTACAGTCCCTGGGGTCATCAAGAGTCGGACATGATTGAGAAACTAAGCACACAACACACAAGCACACAAAAGTACTAATGAGGCTCTGAGGTTTGGAAGAGAGTACTCGATGAACGCTGCTTCTGACTTTCAAAAGGAAAAACGGGGGTAGAGAAACAAGGGTCACCATACTTGAGAAAGACACATGTACACCAATGTTCCTCACAACACTAATCACAACAGCCAGGACATGGAAGTAACCTAGATGTCCACAGACAGATGAATGGAGAAAGAATATTACCCCATCATAAAAAGGAAGAAAATCAGATCATTAGAGTAATGTGGATGAACCTAGAGTCTGTCATACAGAGTGAAGTCAGTCAGAAAGAGAAAAGCAAATATCATACATTAAGGCATATATGTGGAATCTAGAAAAATGGTACTGATGAACCAATGTACAGGGCAGGACTAGAGATGCAGACACAGAGCATGGGCTTGTGGACACAGCAGGGGAAGGAGAGGGCGGGACGAAAGTAGCACTGACGTACACACTGCCACATACAAAGCAGATGGCTAGTGGGGAGCTGTGTGCACAGGGGGCTCAGTATGGTGCTCTGTGATGACCGAGAGGAGAGGGTGCAGGCAGTGGGAGGGGGCCCAAAAGGGCGGGAATGTATGTACACTTATAGCTGATTCACGCTATTACACAGCAGAAACTAACGCTCTAGTATAAAGCAATTATGCTGCAACTTAACAAATCCTATGATAAGCCATGGGGCTTCCCAGGTGGCACAGTGGTAAAGAATCTGTCTGCCAGTGCAGGAGGTGCAAGAAACATGGGTTAGATCCCTGGGTCGAGAAGATCCCCTGGAAGAGGAAGCGGCAACCCACTCCAGGATATTCTTGCCAGGATAATCCCATGGACAGATAATTCCTGAGGGGCTACAGTCCACAGGGTCCAAAAGAGTCAGCAACTGAGCATGAGCATGATAAACCATAATGGAAAAGAATATGTTAAAATGAATCTATATAGATACATACATATGCTGCTGCTGCTGCTGCTAAGTTACTTCAGTCGTGTACGACTCTGTGAGGCCCCAGAGACGGCAGCCCACCAGGCTCCCCCATCCCTGGGATTCTCCAGGCAAGAACACTGGAGTGGGTTGCCATTTCCTTCTCCAATGCAAGAAAGTGAAAAGTGAAAGTGAAGTCGCTCAATTGTGTCTGACTCAGCGACCCCATGGACTGCAGCCCACCAGGCTCCTCCGTCCATGGGATTTTCCAGGCAAGAGTACTGGAGTGGCTTGCCATTGCCTTCTCCAAGATACATATATATACACATACATATAACTGAATCACTTTGCTATATAACAGGAATTAACAGCATTGTAAGTAAACTATGAAAGTGAAAGTAAAAGTCACTTAGTCATGTTTGACTCTGCGATCCCATGGACTATAGAGTCCATGGATTTCTCTAGGCCAGAATACTGGAGTGGGCAGCCTTTCTCTTCCTCAGGGGATCTTCCCAACCCAGATATTGAACTCAGGTCTCCTGCATTGCAGGCAGATTCTTTATCAGCTGAGCCACAAGCAAAGCCTGTACGTCAACTATACTTCAGTAAAAATAAATAAATAAGAAAAAATAAAAATGAAAAAAGAAACAAGGATCGCATGAATATCTGAAACTAAACAGTATAAATAGGAGAAAAAGGCTGAGGCTGCCAAAGAAAAGCAGGCAGCATTTAAATTTCTTTTTTAAAGATCAGTGAAAGAACAAAAAGAAGAAAAGAGAGGCAAGAACCGGAAAGGGGTATGAGTACAAAAGTTTAGTCTGAAATGATACCAAGGAAAGAAAAGTGGCCTGTAANAATAGGAGAAAAAGGCTGAGGCTGCCAAAGAAAAGCAGGCAGCATTTAAATTTCTTTTTTAAAGATCAGTGAAAGAACAAAAAGAAGAAAAGAGAGGCAAGAACCGGAAAGGGGTATGAGTACAAAAGTTTAGTCTGAAATGATACCAAGGAAAGAAAAGTGGCCTGTAACTGAACAAACGTGAAATAACTGAGTTTTCGCCAAAACCAGTGGTGAGATTTTTGAAATGTGGACACTAAGAGAAATGGGCAGAAACTTCCCTTAGGTAAATCAAACTGCAAATGGACAAAATATTAGTTAACAATTTTCAGGTTATAAAATATATAGTCATTTAGAGAATTTGAAAAATACCAAAAAAAAAAAAAAGGAGAAGAAGAAGGAAAAGAAGTACCTGTACTAAGGAGATAACCTCTGTTAATATACATTCTTCTGGTCACATATATGCAAATTATGATCACACTATATACGCCGTGACTTTTTCTTACGTGGTATCTTGCCATAGACAGTTTTCATTGTATTAAGCCATCTTAATGAAGTCAACAACTTTTAAACATTTACTTTGATTCTTAGTTTGTATATTCTGAAGGATACATAGTATTTTTTCCTGAGCTCCTAATTACTTCCTTAGAGTAGAATTGTGAAGGTTAAATTTGGTACCTGGTTCAAAAACTTCCAAATGTCTTTTTAGAAATTTTGTATTAATTTACACTGCCATAGGTTGGTTTGTTTTGCCATACCCTAGTCGACAATTAACATTTTTTTTAACATTAAAAATGCTCTACTAAATTGATAGCACAAAATACAATGTCAAATGCACTATTACCCCTAATTGAGTTTACTACTTACAGTACAAAGTAAACTTCTGAATATGCATATAAGTTCTCACACTTTTTCAGAATCATGAACTCCTTTGAGAATCAGCTGAAAAATAGGAAACTCAATTTTAAAAAAATGCTCAAATAGAGCAAACAGGCCTCTCAGAGCTCGTATCTGAACAATCTCAGACTCACTTCTAAACATCAAACCCAAGTGGAATTTCTGGAAGACAAGCTCATTTGTAAGCCTAGACCCAATAACCATTTAAAAACATAGACCATCCATGGTTTAGTGGGAAAGGACTCAATCTGAGCCATGGGACCTGGTTTCTGACTCAGCACTTCATCTAAACATGCTTAGGTCCTTATCACATACTAAGCCTCTAGGATCCTTTCTGGAGCTAAAGATGATATCAACCTTCACTGACACATTGTTAAGATCCCTACTCTGTGGACTGTCTGTGGTTGTTTTCTCTATCTAGGCTGGGTTTCTTGATGTTCAGAACATCAAGAAACCCAGCATCTGACTCTGTGTGACATCCGCTCCATGAATACAAAGTTACATCAATACTGTTGATTTCACAATTCTGATGGCCTTCCATGGTAGATTGGGAGCTCCAATGCAGCACAAGGTTGAATCTGACTCAACTATGCCTGACTTATTTAATACATTCCCCAGTAAACGTCTGTTAAAATAAACCAGTCTAAGCAGAACAGAAAAGAGTGCCTTCCGAAACTAGATAAAAGTAGTCCCACTTTGTTTGGGTAGACTATAAATCTACAAAATGTTTAAAAGTACACATTCATTGGCCATCTTTTCAGCTTAAACAAAATGTGTTTATACATTTGATTCTTATTATTCATAGTAGTTACATTCTACAAAGTTCACTGGGAACACTGAAATAGTAAATACTGAACAATTATTCTAAGGAGGAAGACAGGTTCTTGTGAGTCTCTGGTCATAACGTTTTCATCAGCCAATCAACACATGATCTTATTTTATGTGTGTAGTTGTTCAAAGACACCTTAATTAATATATATTGTTAATTCATTAGCATTGAAATGCTATAGCCAATAGCACCATAGCTCAGGCCTGAATAAAGCTCATCTAACACACACGTTTCTTCTGCAAGGCACATTACAGACTCCTTGTGTTTGAGAATGCTAGACAGCAATTCAGCAGTACCTTTGGGGGTCATTGTACACAGTAAAAGCACCATCAAAAAGCAAAAAAATACAACATTAAATATATCAAGAAAAGGATACTTGTTTACAGTTGAGAGCTGGAACAAGAAGGCAGACATCATCTTGTTAGAAACTGAAAAAATACTTATGGCATTAGGGTTCTCCACAGAAGCAGAATCAACAGGAGATGTTGGTTATAACAGGATATATTACAATGAACTAGTTCATGCAATTATGGAAGCTGAGAAGTCCAACAAGTCAGAGGCCCAGGAAGCCAGTGGTATAGTTCTGAGAACTGGAGGGTCAATGGTGTACGCCTCAGCAAAGGACGAAAACCTGATGTTTCAGCTCAAGCAGTCAGGCAGAGTCAGTCTCCTTTCTCCACCTTTTTGTTCTACTCAGGCATCAACAGACTGGATGGTGGCCACCCTCACGGCAGAAAGCAATCTGCTTTGCTCAGTCTACCAATTCCAGTGTTCATCTTAGCTGGAAATACCCTGTCAGACACACCCAGAAATAATGTTTAGCCAAATATCTGGGCACTCTGGAATCCAGCCAAGATGACACACAAAATTAACCACCACACTTGTTTAATTAAGAATGCAGAATTTATTATATGCCATTGGCTTACGTGTTCACCAAGTATATACCTTTATAAAATCCAAAAAAAGTTATGTTATTTTAAATTATTTATTTCATGAAGAATCATTCTCCTACCAGATATCATCTCCCAATACAATATACTGTTCTATGAAAAAAGATAGCAGCAATATTATACTATATAAAGAATAATAATAATAATGGATTCAACATATATCATGATATTAATTAAATAAGCATCTTATATGCAAATTATATCATATTAAATGCTGGGTAGGATGACTCACCAGCTGGATTCAAGAATGCTGGGAGAAATATCAACAACCTCCAATATGTAGATAATGCCACTTCAATGGCAGAAAGTGAAGAGGAACTTAAGAGCCTCTTGAGGAAGGTGAAAGAGGAGAGTGAAAAAAGCTTCAGCATTCAAAAAACAAAGATCATGGCACCTGATCCTATCATTTCATGGCAAATAAAAGTAGAAACAGTGTCAGATTTCACTTTCTTGGGCTCCAAAATCAATGCTCCTTTGGAAGAATAGCTATGACAAATCTAGGCAGTGTATTAAAAAGCAGAGATCACTTTGCCAATGAAGATCCACATAGTCAAAGCTATGGTTTTCCAGTAGTCATGTATGGATGTGAGAGTTGGACCATAAAGAAGGCTGAGTGCCAAAGAATTGATGCTTTTGAACTGTGGTGTTGGAGAAGACACTTGAGAGTCCCTTGAACAGCAAGTGGACAAAGCTAGTGGAGGTGATGAAATTCCAGTTGAGCTGTTTCAAATCCTGAAAGATGATGCTGTGAAAGTGCTGCACTCAATATGCCAGCAAATTTGGAAAACTCAGCAGTGGCCACAGGACTGGAAAAGTTCTGTTTTCATTCCAATTCCAAAGAAAGGCAATGCCAAAGAATGCTCAAACTATCACACAATTGCACTCATCTCACATGCTATTAATGCTCAAAATTCTCCAAGCCAGGCTTCAGCAATACGTGAACC
>SJYX01006084.1:15861-33510 GCA_006410675.1 Oreotragus oreotragus | reverse complement strand
GCTGAGCGCCGAAGAATTGATGCTTTTGAACTGTGGTGTTGGAGAAGACTCTTGAGAGTCCCTTGGACTGCAAGGAGATCCAACCAGTCCATTCTGAAGGAGATCAGCCCTGGGATTTCTTTGGAAGGAATGATGCTAAAGCTGAAACTCCAGTACTTTGGCCACCTCATGCGAAGCGTTGACTCATTGGAAAAGACTCTGATGCTGGGAGGGATTGGGGGCAGGAGGAGAAGGGGACGGCCGAGGATGAGATGGCTGGATGGTATCACTCACTGGATGGACGTTGAGTCTGAGTGAACTCTGGGAGCTGGTGATGGACAGGGAGGCCTGGCGTGCTGCGATTCATGGGGTCGTAAAGAGTCGGACACGACTGAGCGACTGAACTGAACTGAACAGCAAGGAGATCAAACCAGTAAATCCTAAAGAAAATCAACCTTGAATATTCATTGGAAGGAAAGGTGATGAAACTGAAGCTCCAGCCACCTTATGCAAAGACTCGACTCATTGAAAATGACTCTGATCCTGGGAAAGATTGAGGGCAAGAGGAGAAGGGGATGACAGAGGATGAGATGGTTGGATGGCATCGCTAACTCAATGGACATGAGTTTGAGCAAACTCGGAGATAGTGAAGGACAGGGAACCCTGGCGTGCTACAGTTCATGGGTCACAAAGAATTGGGCATGACTTAGCAACTGAACAGCAACAACAACATATATCATGACACTAACTCATTTCTCACCCCATTTATTATTTTTTTAATTTTATTCTTAAAAACAGCATTTTAAAGTAGAAATCACTGACCCCATCTTACAGATGATAAAACTAATGCAGAACTTCTCTGGTGGTCCGGTGGCTAAGACTGCAAGCTCCCGATGCAGAGTAGTTTCCATCTTTATATCAATACCACAATGTCTTATTTACCATACTTTATAAGTATCAATATGTGAGGGAGTCTTACTCTTCATTCTTTTTCTTTAGGATTCTATTCTTTAGATTCTTAGCTAACTTTATTTCCATATAAATTTTAAAATAAGAATGTGACTCTCCATTAAGAAAATAAAGGCTGCTGGCATTTTGTGATAGCACTGACCTTTTTACAGAAGAACTGACCACCCCATGACACACAGGTATCTATACCTACATAGAATCTTTCCATCCATGAGCACAGTATAGTCCTCCATTTATTTGGATCTTCTTTAATTTCTGTCAAAAACATTTCCTAAATTACTAATGTATGGCATTAGAAATTAGTAAAGTCATTTCTTAGGGGGAATTAAGAGAGAATAATTATCAGGAAAGAGTATAAGGGGAAGGATAAATTATGTTTCACAGATAATATGCTATTCTTGACCTGAATTTCCTTTTTTGTTTAAGAAAAATTCCCTGAAAATGTAACAGATGGCCACAATCATCTTTCATGTATGATATATGGATAACATGTAAGGGCTCAAAAGGCAATCACTAGATCCTGGATAATACTCCAGATTAAGGTTTTTCAAATTGCGGGTTATATGCTCAGTGGGTTACAAACAGCCTTAATTTCAATCAGATAGAAATTGTCAAAATTAAGCATCATTTCATGACAATTTTACTTAAGTTATGCACACATGTATCCATACACACAGAGATATGTACATATGTATGGAGACTACAGTGTAAAATCTGTTTCTTATTGTTGACTACAGTCAAAACTATTTGGAAAAACCCTGCTCTGGAAACTATTTTCCAACAGAATTCCAAGTGTCATTACATGGTATAATGCCTGGTACTTACCATGGCAAGTATTCTGTGGCTATGTCATTTTCCTTTTAGCTTAGGCATTAAGCTTAGATTTGAGAATACTTTGTGATAGAGTAGAATTGAATGAGAGTTAATGGTGAAAACCAGAGGTTATGCATGAGCTAACCGAGGAAAAACAGGAAAGCAACAGGGTAAGGCAGGTAGCCAGAACCCAGTGTCTTTCAAAGAGGACGTAAAGGACAACTGAGCATTGGCCCCGGAAGGACAGTAGAGGCTCAGAGGGCATATTAGAAGGGGACAAGGTGCTGCAGAGGCAGCGAGTGAGGATCAAGGGCAGCTGTCTGAGGAGGTTTCCTGGGCCGCCTCCTGTCTACTGGTCCCTTTCTGAAAACGCTCCTGAGCTGCACCTCTGCTTCTTACCTGCTTTGGTCTTCTAGCCTCTCCCTCAGTGGCTGACCGGTCACCATCTCTTCCCTCAAGAACCACTCTAGCAATCTGTTGACCCAGCTCTCTGCTTTAGGACCACCATCTCCCACAGGATGTCTCCCAGCCAACCTCAGCTGGGGTTTAAGCAAAAAAAGATGAGGCTGTTAAAACATGAAACGGCTTGAGAGCAGCTTGAACCTGAACTCCTGGGCTTGCACAATCTCAACCGGAAGAATCCTCAACCAGAACAACCATTTCCATATGGCACAGCAATTGGTGAAAGAGATAGAATTACCGCAAAAAATAAAATAATGATAATAATAAGACAATATTTGTTGAGCATCTGTTTTATGCCAGGCATTGTTCCAAGCATCTTACATGAATCAACTCATTAAATTTTCACAGTAACACTGAGGTAGGTAATGTTTTCCCCATTTTGCAGGCGAGGTAAATGAGACACAGAGTTTTTAAGCAGTTGGCACGGTCTCACAGATGCAAAGATGTGGAGAACTTAGAAAGGAACTAAGAAAGAACTTTGAAGGAAACAAGAAAGAAGAGAATATTAAGTATCTTCTTGACAAAGTGGGACTCAGTGATTTTTCGGGGTCACTTAAGTTTGCCTTTTGTTACCACTATGAGTTCACACACACTCAAGGTAGATGGATGCTTGGCCTCCAGCGGCTTCACTTGTCACCTTTTGTGTGGCATACATGGAAATGTCCAGGGTCAATTCCAGAGAAGATACTTTTCCCTTTAAGAAAGATACTGCTTTTGTAGCTTCCAAACTAGGGCCCTCATAATAAAATGTTGAACAATTTCTCGGGACTCACCAGGACACTAATCTGAAAAAAGGCAAGAAGCCTTAACGTCAGCTGACAACAGTTCACCCTACTGATTTGAGACAGGTCAATCCCCTAACTTATTTGGGGAAACCCAGGAAAAAAGGCGTGTAGGCAAAAGGTATTTGGAGGAGCAACAAAATAAACCATTTAACCTATGCATTCAAAACTACTAAGGAAAAAAAAAAGTCATTAAAATCCCAAAGCCCACTTGAGAAATGGAGCTAAAATCAAACAGCTGTGTTAAATGTTGATAATTAGATTGTGGCTTCTCCATCAAGCTTTTCAAAGAACTTAAAGAAAACAAAACAAAACAAAGAATCACTCAAAGATGGGAAGATTAGAAAGAGAAGTCTATTACTAGGTTTTACCAACAAATTTGAAAAACTTACTAAAAAAGAGAAACCTTTCAACCTGACATTTAGACATTTGCTTATGTGATGTCCACTCTCCCATTAGAGTTCTGATCTAAATTTAGTAGTTTAAAAAGAACTAAGCCTCTCCTCCCACCCATTTCCAAATGCCAGCTAAGAAGGCATTTCTCAGACCATTTGCATCCTCAAGAAAGCCCTAAGAACTTTAAAAAATTTAAGAACAAAAAGGTCAGAAAGTTCAAACACAGTATGCTGTCTCTCCTTCCTAAAATGGCCATTTGATTAAAATCCATGACAATGAAAGAGTTAAAGTTCTGCACTGTTTAAGAACAACCAGTTGACCTTTAAATCTGCTGGTTTGAATCCAGTCACCTTTCAACAAGCATGAACTCTGGCACAAAGTGTACTAACACCAATTATTTTCATAGCGTACATGACAGAGCTCACAGTGTCCTGTTTAGAAAAAAAAAATAAAGTAATACATGCTCATTTTCCAAAAGCCAGACTTAGAAGCCAAGTGTCTCTGTTGGCAAGGATTGTCCTTCTGTAACTATCTCGAAAAGTGCTGTTGGAGAAGGCCTTTCCTGAAAAAAATCACAGTTCCTCAAAGAAAGGAACTTTTCCATGTTGTTTAAATTGTTTAATGAAATGGTTTCTCCCAACTTTCAGAAGTAAAAGTAGCCGACAAATAAGGGTTTCATTCCTTCCTCCAGGGTATCTTCCCAACCCAGAGACGGAACCCATGTCTCAGGTCGCCTGCGTTGGCAGGCAGGTTCTTTACCACTAGCATCACCTGAGAGGCCCAAGTTAACTACTACACTCAGTTAAGAGCTTTGCGTTCCACATAGGTACGAGAAGAACTTTTGCCTCCCTGGGCAAAATGCTGACTCTTACCTTGAGCAAAGGCATGAACATTCAGGGACTCAAAACCAAGCAGTTAATAGCCTCAACCCACTTTATATACTCAAGGCAAAACTTGGCTTCTATCTGAGTCGTGACCTTTACTTTGTTTACTGTTTAATTTTCCATATTACTGCATTGTTCATGCCTGTTCTTCTACTCTAATTCTCTGTTGAAATAAAACCCATCCTTCAAATCCTGAGAAGTTAAAGAAAAAAAAAAGGTGTTGAGTGTCTACTCCTTAAAATGATTCTCTGCTTTTTGAAAGTAATTCCCACGAGGTTCTTTTCAGTGGTCATGTTCCTTCATGCCTTCAAAATAGAATCCAGTTTACAGAAATTCTGTCCTGGACTTTTTAAGAGCAGATGGCATGGTTGCCTTTCTATAATGCACAGAGAGAAGAGCTCTCTCCAGAGGCCTGTGGCCTGCTACCAGACAGCTTCTGGTCAATTGCAAAACTGTGTTCTCGTTTATCCTCTACCCCCAGGTTCCCTCTGTGTGTCATCCCACCCCATTTCTGTCAGTCAGTTGCAAGGAATACTAACCCCACAGCTGGACCATATTCAAGCCTGAGTGTGCTTTCAGGGACTGAGACTTCTGAGATTCCTTCCCAAATCCTCCTCTCTCGGCATCTCTTGCTCCAGTGAGATTTCTGCTAGCTGGGTCCATGTTTGCCAATCCCTCCTCGCCACAGTATTTGGTTGCCCTCTTTGATTCCCTGCTATGTGACAGTCCAGAAGGAGAATGGTCAGATCTCACAGCCATGTGGGCAGCAGCCCCAGGCCAGTGCCCAGACCACTACCCTCGCAGGCACTTCTGCTCTGGGGCTGAGGGCAGAGGGGCTGGATTCAGGAAGAGAGGGCACTGCCTGCCTTGGCTACTGCTCACAGTCTGTGTCAGGAGGACATCTGCCAGCCCTGGTGCAGAAGGTCCCTTGGAGTTTACTATCTATCAGGACAACCTGGTCATGTGACTCGCCCTGAGGACACCTCTGAAATCAAAGGAATGTTCCCAGAGCCCTGGCATAGCAGGGTTATTCCACAGACGTGCCAGGCAAGATGGGCAGCCAAGGCTTCCACAGGCCTTGCTTGCTATCCTAATTCTCACGCCTTCCTAAGAAGCCAGAGCAACCTTACCAGCTTCTAAGCAGCCACATTTTCCAATCTCTTTTCTCTACATCCAGAACTGAAGCACTGTTCAAGTCCAGATACTCACCATCCACCTCAACTTAACAACTGATTCCCCTCCTACTTATCTGCCTTGCCAAGATTTGGGGAACAGGGAAAATCAAAGTATCTTCTTATATTAAATACCATCCTCAGCCCAACAACCAGCAGAAGAACTCTCATCACCGGAGCACAACATGTGAACCAGCACTACACCTGCGCCTGACTCTCCTAGTTATGCCCCTCGCACGCAGGAAATCACTCCCTTGGTCACATCATTCTAAAGTCTGTAACCCAAAAAGAGACCCGAAGTCCTATATGCTTGAAGAATTGCACGGCCATATCCTTAGTTAACATTTTCTGTTTTATTCATCAGGGTTCACGGCCACCATTTACTCTCCTTTCCGTCAGCATCCTAAGGCCATAGCCACTACCAGAAAAGCAATGTGGTTTTGGAGGAAAGAAATCAGGAGATACCTGAAGACAAAAGACTGAGGATTCAGGCTCAGAATTATTAACTGAATGACTTTGGCAAAGACAGTACAATTCACTGCAACCTCAGTCTCACCTTCTATAAAATGGGGATTGTAACAGCCACCGCACAGGCCGCTATGAAGGAAGCAATAAGATGATAAAGTGAACATAATTGTAAATTATGAACAGAGAAAGAGGAAAAGGAGAGAGAGGAGGGGAGGAAAGACTGAAAAGTTCAGCTTCCCTTGCCTTTTCGCACCAGCAAGCAAAATGAAGTGTTCAGACAGAAAGCCTGAACAAGGTAATACAAACTGTAATGTTCTCAGGAACTGGCAAAGGAAGAATCTACTGTAATCTCCAAATCTGGTCACGAGCTCGGTCTGAGCAGCACATTTTGACCCCCACCCCCACGCCCGGGGCGCACTAAAGGTTTGGGACTGACCTGCAGGAAAAGAGCAGAAACATTCCTCAAAGAGCAACTGAAGGACAAACTTCAAGAGCGCGGGGAGGCAAACACCTCACACCATGAACTTACTTATCCCTTTGTTAGTTCACCTTCGGGAGAAAATTCCAGCTTTGTGTTTTCTGCTGGGCCCTACTCAAAAGGGAAGTTCTGCTCAGAGGCCTGAAATATAAAATAGGAAGTCAACAGAACTGATTTTCCTAACTCCTCAAATGCAAATCACTGCACTTGCTATGGATAAAAACTACCACGTCCTTTTTCAAAGGAGGTCATGTGCCTATTGTGTACAGAAAACATCCTACTCCAGGGAAAAAAGGAACAACACATCAGCTTTCTTCCTAAAAGAAGGAAGGAGGCAGAGCTGCCTTGACAGTGAAGTAGAGGCTAGCAAGGGTGTTCCCATCAGCACCAAACTGCCACTAAAAGTAATGAAGTGTCCCGCTCTGATGCTCAGACACTATTTTCTTCTACAGTCACTTCTCTGTAGCCACTTCTGAAGGGGGCAGTGGCTCAAATGGCTCTCCTCCCAACCTCCTCATCACCGAACATGGTACTAATATTTTCTTAGAGTCCCGTGTTTGAAACTTGCAAGTTGAAACTCCAAGATCCACCCTCACCCCTACCCCTTTAGTCAGTTTCCATCCTATACCATCAGGTCCATCTCATGTACATCAGACACAAATTCAACTGGTTCTGCCATCATGGCTCGACCCTGGTTTGCCACATCCTGTCATTTTCTCAGCCATCTCTGGTCTGAATCCTTAGCACCTCAATCTTCCTGCCTTCTCTCTTCTACAGGACTGCCAGATGAATCTTTCCAGCAGACTCACTAACCTAGAGAGCTCTGCTGAGACCACTTGTGAGTCCTTTAGATTTGATCGGGAGGTCTTAGGGGGCTGTGGCAGAACTTGGGGCCGGGAACGCCTCACATTATTCCCCAGCCCCAAGGTCTGCCACAGGCCCCCGATACCTCACGATCAAATCTAAAATACTCACAAGTGGTCTTAACAGAGCTCACTAGCTTAGTGTGTTTTAGCAGAAAGTGCCCCAGCCTGGGTGTCTGATGGATTGAGGAAGAATCTGTCTTAGGTGAGCTTTACCACGACATGGCTGTATGAATGTGAACAAATTATGAAACTTCTCTGCACTTTGGTTTCCTCATTTGTGGAATGAAAATGATTACAGCCACCTACATAGTTATTAAGGGACTAAGAGGGATAATGCATACAAAGCCGTCAGAGTGGGCTCCAATAAGAAGAGCAGCTAATGTTTATGGAGTGCTTGCTACATCCTGGGCTCTGTTCTGAGTGCTGCACATGTGTTTATGCACGTATTTTTATTATCCTCCTTTTGAAGAAGAGGAAATTGAGGTAAGAGAAAGTGAGGTCACTGAAACCACATAATGAATCAGTAGAGGAGCCTGCGTTTGCACTCAAGCAGTCTGACTCAAGAGCCTGCACACTCAACTCCAGGCTCCCCCACTCCCTATAGGACTCACCGACTGCCACAGCCCATGTGCCCACCTCAGTCCTCCCCATCTGCCCTGTACCCCCAAAGGAGTGTGTGCTGCATTCTCCCTCCAATCTCACCTGACATCTTGAAAGAAGCAGTTACTATATCTCCTCTATACTCAAGTGTACCATCTCTTTCCTCTTTTTATCTTGCCCTCGCTTATATATCAGCTTGTTTCCGACTTATTTCTACCATCTAATTCTAGAAATTGCATCTGAAAGACAGACATCCCCCAATTCCAGAACGTCCTGAAACAACTATGTTATTTCCATCAACACCCTAGCTGCCATTACCAAGTCAAATCTCCTAAGTTCCAGTTGTTTATCCAACAAACATTTACCAAGCATCCACTGTATTCATTTTGGTAGATGCAGATCCCATGGGCCCTGTCCTCCAGGAGCTCACAGACTAACAAGAAGATCAGTGTTCATGCAGAAAATTTTAATAAGCTGTGATAAGTATGAAATGTACACTGTTAATGGCATCTCCATCTTTGGTTCTACCTCCTCTTGCATTTCCCATGGCGTGTCGTTAATGTAGGCTGACACACTACTCCTTCCTTTTTGTCTCTGCTGCCATCCCCATGGTTCACTTACTCCTTCCTGAGCTATATCAGTTACCTCCCAAACTTACCTCACTGCCTCATTCTCCTGCCCCTCCAGAGCAGCCCACCTCCTGCTGCCAAACAACCTACATGTGTTGTCAACCTATGTGGTCGTCACTCCCATATGTGAAAACCACAGAGGTTAATGGGGCAAGTGCACAACCCTGAGCCTGAACAGGTAAAGCGGTTTGGGAACTTAGCCAACTTCCTGTCTTTGCTTTGCCCCACTCCCCTGCACATCCACACACCACCCCTCATACATCACACCTAAGAGAGACTTCTTACAGTTCTTCAAAACCGAGTCGCCTTCTTATTTCCTATGGTTCCCTTGCTCTCCCAATCTACTGGCTCATTCTTATCTCTGAAATTGAGATGCTCCTCCAAGATTCAGATCAAGTCACCTCCTCCATGAAGTCTCCTCTCATTCTCCCACAACAGCTCAGTTCTCTGACTTGCTTTAGTCATGCAGTTGTATCTCCCTTAGGGCACATTAATTCTGTCTTGCATTCCAGTCATGAGTAGGTTTAATCTTACAATCTCTGTATCTTTAGAACAGGATTGTGTCTTTATCATCTTCGTTCAATACAGCACCTACCAGATTGCCTTGAGCATAACACGCGCTGAATAAATAATGAATACACTCTTTAATTTTTTGTATGTGAGGTAGTGGGAGAAACCTCATGAGGACCCAAGAAAAAGCCTAAGCTTTTTCTTATTATTATCATCTAATCCTTTACACAAGTCTTTTTTCATCCCTAGGCAATATGCCAGGCACCCAGGGTACAAAAGTATACAAAGGCCTGCACTCAATAAACACATATTTTCCATCAGAGAGACTGACACACAATACAAATAAAATAATAAGATACATGAAAAAGCACAGGAATTGCAAAATTATGTCAATTCTACCACTAACTAGGTGTGTGACCTTGGGGAAGTCGCTTATTCTGTGAGGTGTTGATAAGTATACAATGCAAACTCANCTTATGAAAGGAATAGTTTCAATGAGCCCAGACACTTAGTCTTCCCATACGTAGAAAAGTGCTAAATTCCTTAACTTGGGATGTCTGGCTTCCTCTAATCAACAATAATCTTTTGGTGTTCAGACTACCTGCCCTTTGTTGCAAAACTTCTCTTTAACCTGGTTCTTCCCCTCACCTCCTTGGAGCAGTTCTCTCAGGGTTACTTGAGATGTTGCCTCTTGGGCTGAAGTCCTAAAAATTCCCAACAAATAAAACATAACCCTCAACATTAAGGTTGTGACTATTCTTTAAGTTGACACTATTAAGCCTATTTTTATATGACTAAATTTTAAACAGTGTCAGTACCCTGGATTTATTCACTGTTACAGTGTACAGTGCATTTCATATTTGCTACCTCTTTGAATTACATTAAGCCATAGTATGAACTTTATTTTGGGGGGCACCAAAATCACTGGAGATGGTGACTGCAGCCATGAAGTTAAAAGACTTGACAAACCTAGACAGCATATTAAAAAGCAGAGACATTACTTTGCCAACAAAGGTCTGTCTAGTCAAAGCTATGGTTTTTCCGGTAGTCATGTATGGGTGTGAGAGAGTTGAACTATAAAGAAAGCTGAGCGTCGAAGAACTGATGCTTTTGAACTGTGGTGTTGAAGAAGTCTCTTGAGCATCTCTTGGACTGCAAGGAGATCCAACCAGTCCATCCTCAAGGAGATCAGTCCTGAATATTTATTGGAAGGACTGATGCTGAAGTGGAAACTCCAATACTTTGGCCACCTGATGCAAAGAACTGACTCATTTGAAAAGACCCTGATCCTGGGAAAGATTGAAGGTGGGAGGAGAAGGGGATGACAGAGGATGAGATGGCTGGATGGCATCACTGACTCTATGGACATGAGTGTGAGCAAACTCCAGGAGTTGGTGAAGGACAGGGAAGTCTGGCGTGCTGCAGGCCGTGGGGTGGCAAAGAGTTGGACACGACTGAGCAACTCAACTGAACTGTAGTATGAACTTGAGTACTCTTGGGATGATTGGTAGATACATACATCTGTTGCAGGAAGGCGGACCCCTTCCAGGGCCCAAAACTGGGCTCTTGTCTAACACTCGGAAATGAATTGTCTGAGGAGACACATGTGCTGACAAAGCAAGAGATTTTATTGGGAAAGGGCACCCGGGTGGAGAGCAGTAGGGTAAGGGAACCCAGGAGAACTGCTCTGCCGCGTGGCTCGCAATATCCGGTTTTATGGTAATGGGATTAGTTTCTGAGTGGTCTTTGACCGTTCATTCTAATTCAGAGTCTTTCCTGGTGGCACACGCATTGCTCAGCCAAGATGGATGCTAGCGAGAGGGATTCTGGGAAGTGGACGGACACGCAGTGTCTCCTTTAGACCTTTCCTGAACTCTTCCGGTTGGTAGTGCCTTATTAGTTCGGTATTCCATCTCCTGTCATAAAACAACTCATGCAGATGAGTTGGTACTATGGTACTTGGCCAGGGTGGGCGGTTTCAATCAGTGTGCTTCCCCTAACAACTCCCCACTGAGAGACTTCATACTCAAGATACTTCTTGGGAATTGGGGTGGAGGTCTCTTTCTTCTGTAACTTCTTCCTGCTGTGCATGGTCATAGGCCTGCCTAGTAGAGCAGAAGTCTCTCTCTGCCAGATCTAAGTCAAGGTATTCTTTTTTTGCCTGAAACCAGCATTCACCCTTGTAATAACAGCAATTTAGTTTGAAACTTTTGGCCCCTCTCAGAGATGAAATAGACAGGGGCCAAACAGGAGACCTAACAGGATGGTCATCTCTGGTCCCCGGAAACAGAAGGCAACATTTGGGGTGAGGGTTGCAGGGTTTGTGACCCTTTTTGATTGGTTGGTGGTGAGGCAACAGAGCTGTGAGCCAGGAATCTTGTGTTCAGTCTGAAGTTACCATCCTCCACCTGGGTGGGGGCTCAAAGATATTGTTATGCATATTTCTTTGAGCAAGAACCAGGACTCTGTCTGGAGGCTGTACCAACCTTTGATTGTTTCTCCAGTTTCTGTATCCCCCTCCCTTCCCTGATTAGCAATTGTTTGAATCCAGGGAACTCAGGGAAGGTCAAGGAGGCTGAATGAAACCTATATCCTACAGATAAGAAATGGAGAACACAGAACAGATCTGTACTCCAGAGCCCCACGGAGTCTTGCTCAGTTTTAATTTAGGGAACTGGGCAACTATGTGATAACTTCCTGTCAAAACGGGGCATAGGACTGCCTCAGCTTGGAGTATGGACACTGAATTGGAAGTATTTCTGAGTTCCAAGTTCTAGATCTGAGTCTTGTGTGATTAAAATCCTAATCCCTTGGTCTGCCATTTTGGTGTAACAGACTCAATTAGAAGTAGTTGGAGGAGTGATAACTGGAATTTAGTAGACAAAATACATCTCATTTCTTTTTAGAAGTATAGGCCTGAAACCCAGTCTGGACCTGGCACTTCAGGGAGACTTGTAGCCAGGTAGCCAGTTGCCTAGTTTTATAAAAAGGTTACTAGCTTCCAGCAGACATTGTTTTGAGAACGGTGGCATCCAAGCCTGACACGACTCAGAAAACTCAAGTGTTTAGCAATACAAGGTCTAATCTGAAAGTACACCCATAGCATCACCTAGTTATTTCCCAGGATATCTGAACCATAGCTACTCTATTTTGACTTTTAATTGTAAACTTTTCCTTAATAGCCAAAGCAGATTTCACTGTTAATGACGTCAGTGTTTCTCTAGGTTTGAGAAGATGCAAGAATTGGGACTCAAAATCTTCTCCTGGAAAGATCTAACTATCTGAAGGCCTGTAATGCCAGTTTTTTCCCAGAGCACAGAGTGCCTCATTCCTGATTTTCACCCTGAACTCCTTTCAGGGGCATTGAAAGTCAGCAGTTGCAGCAGCCATGATTTAATCTTTGTAGATGTAGATGGCAAGTGTCAGTCTTCAGTTGGCAGAGCCCCTTTTTGCTCATAAACTTGACCATGATTTTGAACGGGGCATTTCATGACCATTTTATCCCATGGTGCTAAGAATGTCCATTCTCAGGTTTGGCAAAGATTTTGTTGACAGGCCACTCAACGTGCTATTACTGGACTAGGCCATAACACAGTATCCAAAATTCTCTGGACCACCTGTCTTACTAGCCTCTTGGTCCAGGAAAATATTACCTCTTATTGCTTCTTCCCATATCTAGAGTTATACTGTTACTGTCATCTATCTCATATGGGACTATATATTATTCTGTTAGAGGGCTCAGACACACATTTGACAGTGTAAGAAATAGCAATTTTGTAAAACAGATGAAATACAAATAACATAGCCAGCAGTATTAGTAAAGTCCCCAGTAAGACTTAAGTTAAGAGCTTCCATTAGATATAGCCNTAAGAAACAGCAATTTTGTAAAACAGGTGAAATACAAATAACATAGCCAGCAGTATTAGTAAAGTCACAATTAAGACTTAAGAGCTTCCATTAGATATAGCCTAGTATATCTCAGGTCATCTGACTTAGTCTGCTCATAGAATCTTTATCTTCCAGGGAAATTATATATTGGCATCATCTGTAAGGCACATAGCCCTGTTTTCTCGTGTTACTAGACTGATTGTCCTTAGTGTGATTTAATTGTTTCCAACACAGAGGAGACTTTAAACCTAAATTATCATAGCCTGGTATTATCTATATAAATCCATCCCATAATTCTGGGAGATTTTTCCTCCTTTGCTGAAATTTTTCTTGTTGCTCTGACTGAGCTTGAGTAATAGAAAAAAGCTCAAATTTATGGCCAGAGTCACAGCAGGTATTATTAATTGGCCTGGTGAGGAGATCCCATCTAGTAATATCACAGTGACCTGAATATGCCTATAATTTTTTTAAAGTAAATTTTCTCAGGGCCAACCAGTTAGAGTTTGTAGTAGAAATTTACCAAGGTAACCCAGAACTGCTACTGCTGCTGTTAAGTCACTTCAGTCGTGTCCGACTCTGTGCGACCCCATAGACAGCAGCCCACCAGGCTCCGCCATCCCTGGGATTCTCCAGGCAGGAACACTAGAGTGGGTTGCCATTTCCTTCTCCAATGCAGGAAAGTGAAAAGTGAAAGGGAAGTCGCTCAGTCGTGTCCGACTCTTAGCAACCCCATGGACTGCAGCCCACCAGGCACAGGTAACTGGCCACAAACCCAACAATTGAACTGATTTCTAAAACTAGCATAGAATCAGGCCTATGATAGAAAAGCATTTGATTTATATGCAAAGGTCTAAGAAGTCAGAATCCCGGGGATGGGGGAGCCTCATGGCCTGCTGTCTATGGGGTCGCAGAGTCGGACACGACTGAAGTGACTTAGCAAGAAGTCAAGAAAACATAAATGATCATACGAATCAGGTCCAGCATCTTAGGGTAGCTGTCTACCTCTGATGTCGTTGTCTTCTCATCCTGGTGTAGTGTAGTTTCTCCTGATAAAAAAGTCCTTCCATCCAGGTTGGAGACAGTCCCTTAAATTATGTCTTTTTCTAGTCCTGGGTTGCAGGTCATGAGACATATGATCTTCATCCAAAGATAGATTACTGAGATGAGCTTCAGAAACAAACTTAGGGTGTTCTTTAAGAATTCAATTAAATTCTACATTAATATCACATAACAGCAAAGAACTATCTAAGAGATGAGTCTTACTAGATGCAGCCCTCCATTAACAAACTGGGATTTAACATTTTTTGAAATATCTTTTTCTCCCTAGGGTTACCCTTGTTTTTATCAAATATAACCAAATTAAGGCTAGTTTGTTTGCAAAATAGGTCTGTTCTCACTAATTTTGGTCTGATGATTTATATAACCATAATTGATTATAGACTTTTTCTTTTGTTGAAACATTTATAGAGTCTCAGACTGAACTTTTAAAATAAAACAGGGCTGGGAAACTCACGCCAAAGGCTTATCACAGATTTTACCTAACAAATCTAGGTGAATTCTTCCCTTTTTAAGGTCTCAAAAATTTCTTGAGATTTTTGAACCCGTGAGATAACCTTCCTAACTCATCTGATAAACTTACTGGAAACCTAAGAATTTCCAATTTTTGGAGGTCATAATTAGTTTGATAGGAAGGTTTTCCATACTCCCTGAAAACATAAGATTCAAACCTGTACTTTTTCAGACAGAAACCATAAAAGTTATAAGCATATTCACTGGTTCATTCAGCCCTTCTGTTAACTTTTGTGTAGTCATCAGGTTTTCCACTAGAATACCAGGACATATCAGACTGTCAAGAACTCCATATAATTTCTAGGATATCTGTATTAGTAATTTTACCATACATTATAACATGAGTGGGTTTATTACTCATTTGATTATCTTTTTCATGTAATTTAACCAACCAAATAGACACAGTTTAATATCTCTCTTTGGGATGTTTCAGGGGCCCTCTGAAGCACCCCAAAGCTGGCTAGAGGTCAAAAGAACTTCAAAAGAATTCTATTTAGGAAGTTTTATCCAAAAGATCAATTAAAAGGGCTTAGAACATTTGGTCAGATTTAGTCAATGTTGATGGGTGTATCATTTAGCTTGTTGATATGTCACAACAGGCCTAAATACCAAGGCTCAAGGTCTAGTGAAAGTCAGCCCTGCCATCTTGGACCTAGTTGACTCTAACCAGTTTTCTTATGGCTGTGTCATTCCTAACAAAATCCATTTATCTAACTAATTGTGATCCAATTTTAGAAAATCCTGATCATGCATAACTCTTTAGTACTTTTCACATCTTTTTCTTTTTCTTTTTTTTTNAGTGAAAGTCAGCCCTGCCATCTTGGACCTAGTTGACTCTAACCAGTTTTCTTATGGCTGTGTCATTCCTAACAAAATCCATTTATCTAACTAATTGTGATCCAATTTTAGAAAATCCTGATCATGCATAACTCTTTAGTACTTTTCACATCTTTTTCTTTTTCTTTTTTTTTTTTTTACTGAAAACACACTTCCTACTTTCATTTAGCAACCAAGAACTAACTTTTATATTAGCATTTTATAGATTAGTGAGCACAAATACCAGTGATAATTTCTAAAACCCTTGCTTTCTTAGAACATTTTAGGATGGCACCAAACATTATTCATTTATAGTCCCAAATCTCTTTAGTTTATCTGTAAAAGGAAATTAGTGTTTAGTAGTAAATGTTTCAAACTCTTATTTTATTTGGAAATGACCTAACTATTCAATAGACTTCCAACACTTGGCACACTTAGCACAACCCTTAGAAATTGAAGTTATGCCAATCTGGAGAGACTACTTTACACAGATATTTTTAAAGAATAATTATTCTTAATAGAGTTTATATAAAAGCTCATGTTTCATTTACATTTTTTAGAAGTTTCTTCACTTGAGGTAATTTCCTTGTTGACAAACTTGTAACAGATATAATATTTAACTTATATTAAACCTAGGTACAATGAAAATATTCTACTTAATATTAATTACTCTAAGACATGTCTATATTAGATAGGTCAACAAACAAACATTAATATTAGGTATTTAATATTGAATATTTCCCAGTTCACATGAACCTGGAATTTATTTAGAATTACTTGATTTGTAAGCACTTACTTTTTTTTAAGCCAAATAAATAGAGCTCATTTACAAATTAACCTCAAAAATATTACCCAGAGACAAAGACATACCAAGACATATTTAGACAGACACAGGGCAAGATCTAGCTTCAAGTTTTTTTCCCTTTTTCCTCAGTGTCAGAAGTTAGAGATGGTCTAGGTAAGTGTTCCTGAGAGCCCTGCTCTCAAGGCACAGGGAAAGAAAATCAAGTTCTAACAAAATGGCAGCAGGTCTAAACCAAATGGTGGCCAGACAAAGCAAAATGGCCATCAAAAATCACAACACAGAACACAGAGTTAAAACACACACACATAAACCTGGCAGTCCTCATCAAAGTGAAAGTGAAGTCACTCAGTCATTTCCAACTCTTTGTGACCCGTGGACTGTAGCCCACCAAGCTCCTCCATCCATGGGATTCTCCAGGCAAGAAAACCGGAGTGGGTTGCCATTACCTTCTCCAGGGGATCTTCCCAACCCAGGGATTAAACCCAGGTCTCCCACATTGCAGGCAGACGCTTTAACCTCTGCACCACCAGGGAAGCCCTCAAATACAAGAATACAGTCTCTCAGAAAACCTCCTATAGAGACACAGAACTTCAGATCCAAGTACTAACATCAAAGATTACAAGAGAGGAAAGGAAGCCAGGTTGAAAGAAGAAGGGGGAGGAGATGGGAGAGGGGGCTGAAAGGGGTGGCCTTACAGACGTCTCCTGCCACCTACAGATGCCCAGGCGTTATGGGACTTTTCCCTGGGCCTCCAGAGAAGGGAGGACTGGAACTCGGCCCTACCAGAAATCAGACCAGACCAGAACCAGAATTCGAGTTCTTTGCCAAGAGGAGGTGATCAGTCTCCAATCCTCAGCTCAGGCTGAGAGCCCTTCGACCAGATTCCTGCATCCAGGACCGGGGGACTAGAAAAACAGGGAAGGATAGGAAGGGTTAAGGAGAGGAAAGAGAGAGGGGAGGGGAGAGAGGTCAATTAAGTCTCTTGTTCCTTACTGGTCGGGGCACTCTGGCCAGTTGTCCGCGTCAGGAGGAGACCAGGAACAAAAGGGTCCCAGCTGCAGCTGCTGGGTCTGGTCCATTGGCAGGCAAGCTGGCCCCTGAGTACCCCAAGTGGTCAGGATGTCAGTCTCAGTGAAGAAGAGTCCCACCAGAGTCGCCATTTATTGCAGGAAGGAGGACCCCTTCCAGGGCCCGAAACTGGGCTCTTGTCTAACACTCAGAAATGAATTGTCCGAGGAGACACATGTGCTGACAAAGCAAGAGATTTTATTGGGAAAGGGCACCCGGGTGGAGAGCAGCAGGGTAAGGGAACCCAGGAAAACTGCTCTGCCGCGTGGCTCGCAATGTCGGGTTTTATGGTGATGGGATTAGTTTCCAGGTGGTCTTTGGCCAATCATTCTAATTCAGAGTCTTTCCTGGTGGCGCACGCAAGCTCAGCCAAGATGGATGCTAGCGAGAGGGATTCTGGGAAGTGGACGGACACACAGTGTCTCCTTTAGACCTTTCCCGAACTCTTCCAGTTGGTGGTGGCTTATTAGTTCGGTATTCCTTATCAGGATCTCC
>SJYX01006084.1:0-15533 GCA_006410675.1 Oreotragus oreotragus | reverse complement strand
ATTATTCATTTATAGTCCCAAATCTCTTTAGTTTCTCTGTAAAAGGAAATTAGTGTTTAGTAGTAAATGTTTCAAAATCTTATTTTATTTGGAAATGACCTAACTATTCAATAGACTTCCAACACTTGGCACACTTAGCACAACCCTTAGAAATTGAAGTTATGCCAATCTGGAGAGACTACTTTACACAGATATTTTTAAAGAATAATTATTCTTAATAGAGTTTATATAAAAGCTCATGTTTCATTTACATTTTTTAGAAGTTTCTTCACTTGAGGTAATTTCCTTGTTGACAAACTTGTAACAGATATAATATTTAACTTATATTAAACCTAGGTACAATGAAAATATTCTACTTAATATTAATTACTCTAAGACATGTCTATATTAGATAGGTCAACAAACAAACATTAATATTAGGTATTTAATATTGAATATTTCCCAGTTCACATGAACCTGGAATTTATTTAGAATTACTTGATTTGTAAGCACTTACTTTTTTTTAAGCCAAATAAATAGAGCTCATTTACAAATTAACCTCAAAAATATTACCCAGAGACAAAGACATACCAAGACATATTTAGACAGACACAGGGCAAGATCTAGCTTCAAGTTTTTTTCCCTTTTTCCTCAGTGTCAGAAGTTAGAGATGGTCTAGGTAAGTGTTCCTGAGAGCCCTGCTCTCAAGGCACAGGGAAAGAAAATCAAGTTCTAACAAAATGGCAGCAGGTCTAAACCAAATGGTGGCCAGACAAAGCAAAATGGCCATCAAAAATCACAACACAGAACACAGAGTTAAAACACACACACATAAACCTGGCAGTCCTCATCAAAGTGAAAGTGAAGTCACTCAGTCATTTCCAACTCTTTGTGACCCGTGGACTGTAGCCCACCAAGCTCCTCCATCCATGGGATTCTCCAGGCAAGAAAACTGGAGTGGGTTGCCATTACCTTCTCCAGGGGATCTTCCCAACCCAGGGATTAAACCCAGGTCTCCCACATTGCAGGCAGACGCTTTAACCTCTGCACCACCAGGGAAGCCCTCAAATACAAGAATACAGTCTCTCAGAAAACCTCCTATAGAGACACAGAACTTCAGATCCAAGTACTAACATCAAAGATTACAAGAGAGGAAAGGAAGCCAGGTTGAAAGAAGAAGGGGGAGGAGATGGGAGAGGGGGCTGAAAGGGGTGGCCTTACAGACGTCTCCTGCCACCTACAGATGCCCAGGCGTTATGGGACTTTTCCCTGGGCCTCCAGAGAAGGGAGGACTGGAACTCGGCCCTACCAGAAATCAGACCAGACCAGAACCAGAATTCGAGTTCTTTGCCAAGAGGAGGTGATCAGTCTCCAATCCTCAGCTCAGGCTGAGAGCCCTTCGACCAGATTCCTGCATCCAGGACCGGGGGACTAGAAAAACAGGGAAGGATAGGAAGGGTTAAGGAGAGGAAAGAGAGAGGGGAGGGGAGAGAGGTCAGTTAAGTCTCTTGTTCCTTACTGGTCGGGGCACTCTGGCCAGTTGTCCGCATCAGGAGGAGACCAGGAACAAAAGGGTCCCAGCTGCAGCTGCTGGGTCTGGTCCATTGGCAGGCAAGCTGGCCCCTGAGTACCCCAAGTGGTCAGGATGTCAGTCTCAGTGAAGAAGAGTCCCACCAGAGTCGCCATTTATTGCAGGAAGGAGGACCCCTTCCAGGGCCCGAAACTGGGCTCTTGTCTAACACTCAGAAATGAATTGTCCGAGGAGACACATGTGCTGACAAAGCAAGAGATTTTATTGGGAAAGGGCACCCGGGTGGAGAGCAGCAGGGTAAGGGAACCCAGGAGAACAACTCTGCCACGTGGCTCGCAATGTCGGGTTTTATGGTGATGGGATTAGTTTCCAGGTGGTCTTTGGCCAATCATTCTAATTCAGAGTCTTTCCTGGTGGTGCACACAAGCTCAGCCAAGATGGATGCTAGCGAGAGGGATTCTGGGAAGTGGACGGTCACACAGTGTCTCCTTTAGACCTTTCCCGAACTCTTCCAGTTGGTGGTGGCTTATTAGTTCGGTATTCCTTATCAGGATCTCCCATCATAAAACAACTCATGCAAATGGTTACTATGGTGCCTGGCCAGGGTGGGTGGTTTCAATCAGGGTGCTTCCCCTAACAATAGGCAGTCTATGAATTTATGGTTCTAACCATTGGATGGCCTGTTTTGCTAGTGGATAGAGCTACAATGTTAGTAAGAGCCACATATTTGTGAAAATTATTAATGCTAATTAATTCTGGGGAAATCAAGCAAGCAGCAACTAAAGAAAGGTAAAAAGCTAACAGCTAAAATCGGTAATTAGACAATGGGGAAATGAATTATAACTGCTTCACCAGCTCCACTATTTACATAAATAAACCACTGAAATCCAAGGTCATAAAATTCAGAAACATGTATCCTGGTTCCTCCACCAATACAGGCAAGAAGCCTACTGTGAGAGACCCTCCTCTGTCAAACCTCAAAAATGGGAATTAGATCACGCTCTAAGCTTCATGATTTAAATTATTTAAAAATTACTCATCAGAATAGACATATGCTTTGTCAACTTAGAGTCACTCAGTGACTCCCAAACAAGCAGAAGTTGCCTTAAGATACAATTGAAAAAACACATATCTTTTTCTTTTAAAAGATGACTCAACACAAAGTCTGGTTGCCATTCATATAATTGTAGGAAAATGAGGCCATAAAGGCAAATGCAGAAAGTGCTGCCCAAGCTCTCTTCAGCTCAAAAGGAGTCTTAATTAGTAGATTTTAACTCTCCTGACCAAAGCTGTTACTCTATAGAGGTGAATTCCCGCTTTAGCCCAGCACAAATTATACAAGTCATATAAGGGACTCCTTAAGCTTCAGTTCTATGCTCATCCATCCTGGTTACTGACTGGTTTGTTTTAAGGTCTGTCTGTTGGAATAGAACATGGTGGTCAGGCTGATGAGTATTTTGATTTCTGGGACTGTGGTCTTTTTTGTTGCAAGTTAGTATGTCACTCTCATTGGCACATCAGTCTCATTAGCTGATTAATATGAGTCCTCACCTAGGAAACAGACCCCCTCTCACAACCAGTCAAATTTCTGGGCTGAAAAGCTTAGACCTTAGAAAATTCAACTGTAAAGGCACCTTGTAGAGATTTCAGAAAGACAACAGGTTGTCCTTCTCTTGGAAATTTACTTCCCCAATCACAATACCATGGACCTTTTTCCAAACTCTCTAGTTGGTACCTAGAGGTAAGGACCAGATTTCCTTTTCCTTGTAGATCGTGGAGCCTAGTCAGGAACAATGCCATGATGGGCAAAGGAGATGCTTTTGGGGACTTCCCTGGTGATCCAGTGGTTAAGACTCTGCACTTCCAATGCAGGAAGTGCAGGTTTGATCTCTGGTTGGAGAACTAAGATCCCACAGGCCATGGGGTGCAGCAAAGAAAAGGGGATCCCACATTCTACCACTAGTATTTACTGCCCAGGAATGAAAATGAGGGTACAGGCAACTTTCCCTCTCTGGCGTAGGCAAGGTGTCCTTTTTTGCTCCTCTGTGTATCCCCTATATCTTGCACCTGACAAGCCAAAAGCATTTAACAAATGCTAGTGTATGAAGCGATCAGCCAATATCAAAAAAATTTTTTAAGGATTTACACATGCTAAATTCAGAACTACAAATGGTATGGTTCTTATCCTCAAGTAAAATCAATGCAAAACTTAAGATTTGAACTATGAATGTGATTTGGTCTTAGGATGGGTCATTATTCAATGAAAAACAACTCAGCAATCAAGAAGTCATTTCAAAACAATAAATTCTCTTTTTTAATTTCTCAAATACTGGTAAAGGGATTCAGTCCACAGCAACAACCCATAAAACTTCCTTTCTCACACAGTTGCCTCACATCACACAAGCTCTTTCATTTACCTTTTTCCTTCAGATCCTCCTATCAAAACTCTTCTCCCAGATCCAGTCCTCAAACCTCATCCCTTCTCTCCCTCTACATTTTCCCTTGATTCTGCATCAGAAAAGCCCAAAAGAACCAGTCCAGCAATATCAAATTTTGCTTGAAATCTAGAGAAGGAAAGGTAACAAATAAACAAAACCAGAACTATTCTTTTTTTAAGGGCTTCCCTGGTGGCTCAGACAGTAAAGAATCTGCCTCCAATGCAGGAGACCCAGGTCTGATACCTGCGTTGGGAAGATCTCCTGGAGACGGGAATGGCAACCCACTCCAGTATTTTTGCATAGAGAATTCCATGGACGGAGGAGCCTGGCAGGCTACAGTCCACAGGGTCACGAAGTGTCAGATACGATTGAGCGACTAACACCACACACCACACACACACATTCCTTTTTTAAGTTGGGTATAGTTGCTTTACAATGTTGTACAACAAAGTGAATTAGCTATGTGTGTTCATATATCCCTTCCTTCTTGGCTCTCAATCCTGCCCTCCCCCCATCAAAACTATAAGGAGGTATCACCTCACACTGGTCAGAATGGCCATCATCAAAAAATCTACAAACAAATCCCTTCATGCTTCACCTGAAACTATCACAACATTGTTTGCTAATTGGCTATACTCCAATGTAAAATAAAAAAATTTTTTTAATCTACAAACAATAAATGCTGGAGAGGGTATGGACAAAAGGAGCCCTCCTGCACTGTTGGTGGGAATGTAAGTTGATAAAGCCACTATGGAGAACAGTATGGAGGTTCCTTAAAAAAATCAAACTAAAAATAGAACTATCATATGACCCAGCAATCCCACTCCTGGGCATATAGCCTGAAAAAATCATAATTCAGAATCATTCTTATAAGCAGTGAAAAGTGAAAAGGATGCCTCATAACTATCATATACTAAAAATGTTGATCTGATTATATAATGATGCAATTTTTAAAGCCAAAATAAGTAGAAAGTAGTACCAAAAGAAGAAACTGTTAAAATTCATAAACATCTACAATGCTTGGGAGACTTGTGGCAGTCACAGTAGATTTATAGAGCACTTGCTGTAAAAATTGTTTTAGAAAGGATACTGTGTCAGGGGTACCCAAGACCACCCCTATATCTGAACACTGACTTGAAGAACTGAAAGAATTCAGCCTCTAGCTGTACTTAGGAATTCCAGGTGTAGACTTCCCTGTGCTCTCTCCCTCCTATGAGAGAGCATGTAACACAGCAATGGAAACACTGCAGTGCAGTGCAATGATCCAGCCTAGGGAAGCGCCTTAGAGACTTGGTGCCTAAGGTTTCCACGGGGGGCTGGTCATGCAGGTGCTCCTTGCCTAGCACATGAAAAGAGTCCAGACTCACGGAAGGGCAGCAGGAATGCTAACATAAGCTGTACTGTTAGCACAAGACTCTAGGCACAGGGAACTGTACCAGTTAACTAAGCACTTTGAAAACCAAATGCCTAGATGATAACATTGCAAATAGAGAACTTTCTAAGAGTAGCAATCTCAGGCCTGTTATGTTAAATCTTTTTCTGCATAGATCCAAACACTAAGTTCTTGCCCTTGACACAACTAAAATCTAGAGATATAAGACCTCTACAAAAAAACATGCATTGCATACAGTAGACTCTAAAGACTCTAAAGTAATGTTTTTCAAAATATTCTGTAGACCACCTCTATCAGAATCACCAGTGTGCTTGTCAATGGCTATACCTTGAAGCATCGTAATAGAAGAATGAGGTGTCAGTCAAAGCCAAGGGCTGAGGTGAGATTATAGAGAACACCTTGAATGCCATAATGAGAATTTTGAGTTTTATTTCATAGCCATGGGAAAACCACTCAAAGTTTTCTTTATTCTTCACCAGCTGAAAGTAAGATCAAAATAGCACTGTGTGAAGATGAATCTTATGTAAAATACAGTGGAAGGGGGAGAGATAGTAGGCCAAGAAACCAGAACCTCAAAGGGAAAGAATGATCATAACTAATATCTAGGGACCATTCGCTAAGAGCTTACACTGCCCAAAGGCACTTTATGTAAATTCTCATGTCAACCTTCTAACGTAGGCTACAATGTCACACAATGAATTCAAACCTAGAGAGCATGATCCCAGAGCTCATATATTTACTTGCCTATAAACAGAAAGTCAGGACGGTTGAAAAGGAATGCGTGGCAAAGCAGTGAACAGGGTGAGGGGGAGGAAGTAATCCCAGGTGATTCCTACATTTATGCTGCCCTCTCCTCCCCTTGCACACATTCTTCTAAGATGACAGGCAGAAAGCCATCTTTGAAAAATGAGAGATGATTGAAAAAGAGCTAAAACCAGAAATTGTCACATTTTTTTTCTGAACGAGATGAGAGATGAAGAATAAATAGGAGTCAGAGCTGCTTCTTGACCCACGTAGCTAGTAAGAAACAAAGTGCCCTGTGGCCCCTTGAGTTAAAAAAGGAGCGAGCAGCTGCTGGCATTCTTTTATTTTTAATATCTCAGAGAAATTTACACTATTAAGAATCTTCCTATTTTCCTCTGAATACAACCCAATTATTTAATAACTGAGCTACACTGAAAAATGCTATGGTTTTCCCAGTGGTCATGTATGGATGTGAGAGTTGGACTGTAAAGAAAGCTGAGCGCCGAAGAATTGATGCTTTTGAACTGTGGCGCTGGAGAAGACTCTTGAGAGTCCCTTGGACTGGAAGGAGATTCAACCAGTCCATCCTAAAGGAAATCAGTCCTGAATATTCATTGGAAGGACTGATGTTGAAACTGAATCTCCAATACTTTGGCCACCTGATGTGAAGAACTGACTCATTGGAAAAGACCATGATGCTAGGAGGGATTGGGGGCAGGAGGAGAAGGGGATGACAGAGGATAAGATGGCTGGATGGCATCACCGACTCAATGGACATGGGTTTGGGTGGACTCAGGGAGTTGGTGATGGACAGGGAGGCCTGGCATGCTGCGGTTCATGGGGTCACAAAGAGTCGGATACGACTGAGTGACTGAACTGAACTAAACACTGGAAAATGTAATTTTTAAGAAGTCTAAAATAAACACTCCAGAATCATCAACTGTCTCATCATCAAGATACACTTGATACTTAATCACAAAAAAGGTTTAGAGATGCTCAGGTAAACACTGTCCCAGGAGCTTTGGGGAATACAGCAGTGATTCACTTGACAAATTCTTGGCTCTTCATAAGGCCCATAATTAAGCAACAAGACATGACAAACCATTATTTATGGAGAATTCATTGTTGCCTCCATTGGAATTAGGCAGGAGGCTAAAGGCCAGTGAAAGTCCAGTGAAACAAATTTAATGTTCCAAAATAATTCAGTTCTAGGATACTGATCTTATCAAGTTGGAAGTGACTCTAAAATCTTTATTACTCATTAACCTGTTTTCTAAGTGAGCAGTGTATCTCTCTCACATTCAGAAGCCCTACCAGGCAACTCAAGCACTCAGAAGTCAAGAAATGACAGAGAGGAACAACTTGAAACCTTCCGAACCTTCAGTGCTATCTGAAGGCCTGTGGAATGTACACTGCTTCATTCTAATTCAGGTAACCAACTCAGTAACAGTTTACTTGAGAATTCTTTTCCCCTAAGAAGAATGCCAGTAAGAAATTATTTGCTCACTTATTGTTACAGCATTCTGATGAGACGTAAAAGAATGAAGGAAGATGCAAGCTGCCTTGCAGGAGTCTCATGAGAAAGATGGTACATATGCAGATAAAAACCACATGATTTGAGAACCAACTGGGTAGCACAGGGGACTCTATTCAGTGTTCTGTGGTGACCTAAATGGGAAGGAAATCCAAAAAGGAGTGGATATATGTATACGTATAGCTGATTCACTTTGCTGTACAGCAGAAACTAGCAACACTGTAAAACAATTATATTTCAATTTTTTTAAAAAAGCAATGTGAATACACACAAGTAAATATTTATAAAGGAAGTAAAAGCATGGGTTATGAAAGTCAAACAACCTCAGTTTGCAGCCTGGCTCAGCCGGTCACCATCTTAATCAAGTTTTATAGCCTTCTCAATGCTTCAGTTTCCTCTTCCAAAAACTGGGTTAGCATTAACACCCACTTTGTAGCTTGCTGTAAAGCATAAGATAATGTACGTAGAATACTTAGTACATAAAATGAGCCCAACAAATGCTAGCTGCTATTATTGTCATCAAATGGTTAGTTTTGTGTTTACTACTACTATCACTACTGCTCCCAGAGCAGGTTCTCTCCTCTACGTTCTGCCCCAGACAGTCTTAAAGACAAGGAGACTCTCAGGCTGCCTGCAGTGGTCCAGTCCAGATGGAATGATTCACCTCAGGCAGGGAAGCCAGGAGGTCCAGGGGCTGTCAGAATGTCAAAGTGGAAAATTTCATACAGCTGTAGAGGGAAGGAAGTACAGCCTGGAAAGCAGGTAAGTTTGTTCTAAATGTCTTCTTGAGCTGAGGAAGGGCACATATTCACGGTCGCATGATTTTCAGAGCTGGAAAGTGACTTAAAAATTCTTAAGTCACTCAGAAAAAAAAAAGCAGCTTTTGGATAACCACAAAAACGATATGCCTTCCTCTAGTGTTATTTGAAAATTTTTAATTTGGTATCAAGAGGGAAAAAAGATGGTTGCAATGGTAACCTTGGGGGGAAAAAAAAACTTTGATCTTGAAAGCTGCATATTTCTTCCTTGAATCATGTGGCAACAATGATAGCTCTGAATCTGCTTGCTCACCTCGAGCTTCCTCCTTAAGTAATGGGTAAACAGAGCCCCATGCAGGTTACTCTCAATGTGAAGCTATTTGCTGCTTTATTTTCCAAAGTCATAGGACATCTTCACCCTGACTCTGAGATGCCTCATACAAGGCCAAGACAAAGGACCGTAAGACTCTGCTGGCTGGCTCTTAGCCATACAGCTAGTTGGCGAAAAAAAGAACAGGAATCCTACTGATGGAGAGGGAGAAACACGGGAAGAGAGCAAACAGAAAAGAGAGCAAAGGCTGAGAATAACTTGCTGCAGGAAATCAAATGATGTGGGCAGCTACTTAGATCTGAGCGAGACTGGGACTTCAGCAAAAGGATTTTTTAGGAAAAACATCCTTGCTGCTGTATGCAGCGCACAATAAATTTACATTGTCAGATTCCTTATCTCGGCATCTTTTGCTGCCAGAACCTATAATGAAATATCAAAATAGATTTAAAGGTAAAATCCAGTTGTAGTGTTTGTCATTTGAGGAAGTTTTTCTACTTATAATTGGTGCTTCACCCATTTTAGGAATGGAGCTGAAATTTTTTTTTCTCAGTTTGTTATAACAAAGGCTCAGTAGCTAGAAAAAGAAACTCCACTTTCAATTGTTTTAGACAGAGGGTTACACACTGAGCATGTAGCAGCCTGGACTCTTGGGTGTCCCCAAGTTAAAGGCAAAGGCTTTGTCCTGCTTTCTTTAGAGATGACCTCTCATTCTGACGACTTGAAGACATTCCGAGTTCTCCTGAGTCTAGATTTTCAATTCAAGTGACCGGTGGTTGGGCATTTTCCAGACTGTTCATATCAGAACCCCTTTCCTTGCCAGTACAGCTCTGTGCATATTGACCTAGGACATATCTGTGCCCTTGTTAAAGCTTCAGCAAATGTTTGATAATGACCTTGGCTTTCAAGACTCAGCCGCCACCCGGCACTTTCAGAGCCTTCTCCCAAAAGGGACAGGATTAAAAAGGAGCTTCCGGACTGGAATTTATTCTGCTTAGCCACGCCCCTACTGCTTACCAGAATACTCTTAAGGGTTATATAAACACATCCATGTTTGAGTTGTCCTCTGAAACCGAAGTTAAGTACTCTCAGGACATTCTTCATGCTGACCATTAAATTGTGGTGTTTTCTCAGAAGAAAAGAGGATGGCCCTTTTGTCTTGAAGACGTGGGAAACTGGCTGGTGTGTGGTGGGCTCCAGAGTTTTTGTAGAGGAAGTGGAGCAAAAATCTACCACGAAGAGGAACTCGGGTTGGGGTTTTTTGAAAGCTGCGCTTGCCAACGCAGGAGACTCCAGTTCGATTCTTACGTGGGGAAGATCCCCTGGAGGAGGAAATGGCAACCCATTCCAGTATTCCTGCCTGGGAAATCCCATGGACAGAGGAGCCTGGCGGGCTGCAGTCCTTGGGGTCGCTGAAGAATCAGACTCGACTGAGCACGCATGCACCCACACACGCCGTTTCCAAGCACACGGCTCTCACATGCGTTGCAAGTAGTCAGGCAGCGGCTGGCGTTTATCAGCCGTGAGCTGAGCGAAGCTGATGGTGATAATGATTAAGGCTGTACATCCAAGCCACCCTGGCCTCCTACTGGGGGCTGAACAGAGGAAAGGCCAGAGTGGGCAAAGCGTGGGAAATGATGAAAGCCTAATTTTAATGTATCCACTCCTATATGGCTTTCTGAAGTCTGTCTTGAGAAATTTAGGTCTTAGAAGTTTCCAGACTTAGGCAAGTAAGTCGTCAATGCCCTTATACGAGTCATCCAAGCAAATCATTCCATACCCACCCTCAGTATTTATTTTACCTTGGACTTGGGGGGAATGATAGGTTATTTTTGTGAGGAGATTAACAGTGTAAATGGTTCAAAATTCAAAAGTTATAAAAGAACACAGAGTGAAATATCTTCCCTACCACTGTCTTCCAGCCATTCAAGGACTGTTGCAGTTTCTTGAACACACATCCAAAGCTGTTCAATGCATATACAAGTACACCCTTCATGTATTTTAATTTTTAATTGTATGATAATTGCTGTATGGTTTCTGCCATACATCAACCTGAATCAGCCATAGGTATACATGTATTTTGTGGGAAATTTATATATCACCTATGTACACAAGTAGTTTTCAAACTTTTAAAATTGTGATCCACAAAAAAGAAACGAAACTTCTGTTCCATGGATGTGGTTATCTGTGCCCAGTACCAGAATGCCATAATCATTTTATGTGCATTTTATAATATGTGCATCAGAGCATTTAGGCTTCTCATTGCTATTCTGATTCTGCTATTCAGGACTCTTCCTAGCTAGTCTTGCATGTTTAATTTTACAAATAAACTTCAGAATCATTTCTCTGGACACGTGATCCTTTCTTTTATTGTATCTTAGAACCAATTGTCGCTGTTTATATGTATAAAGACCATTAATTTTTTCATCAAGCCATGCTACTCAATTATTTTTTTGTTTATTGTTACTGGCCATGATCTTTCCATTAATTTCCTTGTTTTCTAGGCACAGAGTCATATTATTTGCAAATACAATTATTTTACCTCCTCTTTTCCTTTTTATACATCTCATATTTCTTTCTCTTACCTCACTTAAGTTGGCTAGTACCCCAAGATTAATGTTCACTAATGTGATGAAGTCTGAGTGAACTCCGGGAGTTGGTGATGGACAGGGAGGCCTGGAGTGCTGCAATTCATGGGGTCACAAAGAGTCAGACACGACTGAGCCACTGAACTGAACTGGATGTGATGAACATCGTGTGTCTATCATTCACCCATTAGGCATAAGCTGACTTTTTCTAAAATTTATTTATTTTTTAATTGAAGGATAACTGCTTTGCAGAATTTTGTTGGTTTCTGCCAAATAAGCTGACTTTTGAGGTAAAGAAATATGTTAAGGCAGTAGGAATTTAGTTCTGTTTCACGAGGTATTTTTCTATAATCAATCATGAGTTTAACAACAAACATGTTCAACAACCAACGGTGTGAACACTTATATTTTAATATATTAGCATGGTGAATTGTATTAATAGGTTTCCTAATACTATGCTATCCTTTCCTTCCTAAAATAAACCTCACCTGGTCATGTTTTATTTTTCTTTTTCTGTTGGCTAATATTTTATTGAAGACTTTTGCATTGATAGTCACAAAAGGCACTAGTCTGGGGTTTTCTTTCATATTATTGTTGATGTTTTATGATGGACTTTGGCACCAACATAATTATAAAAGAAACCAGAGGCTTTTCTTCTTTTTCTAGGAGAGTTTTAAAAAGCAGTGGATTGATTGAGGTTAAAAGGAGCTCACCTGTGAAAACACCAGCACCTGGTAGTCAGAGAAAGGCGCAGCCTTTTGAAAACCTTCTATTTTTGTGACTATAATCGATCTCTTTAGATTTTCAAACTCTTCTGTGGCCAGTCTTGGAACTACATTCTCTAGAATTTTCTATATTTTATCCAAGTTTCTAGAAATTATATATTTTATCCAGGTTTTTAAATTAATTTGTATATGGTTGAGCAAATACATCTCCTGTAATCTATCTGTGATTATTTCTCTAGTTTTTTTTTTTCATCTATTTCTGCTTTCTCCTTTTCAAAAATAAATGTTGCACCTTTTTCACAATAGCCAGAAAGCAGAAGCCCTCCAAGTGTCCACCAACTGATGAATGACAAATAAAATTTGGTATATGCAGTACAAGGAGTATCACTCATACATAAAAAGGGAAGAAGTTAAGACGCATGCTACAGTATGGATGAAATTTGAAAATACGCTCAGTGAAAAAAGTCAGGCAAAAGTGGACAGATATTGTATGATTCCACTTACATGAAATATCTTTGATTTGATATATAAATTGATACAATTGATAAACTGATACAAATAAAAAGTAAATTTGAAGTTACCAGGGGCTGGAGAGAGGAGAATGAGAAATTATTGCCTAATGGACACAGAGTTTCTGTTTAGGGTGATGAAAAGGTTTTAAAATAGTGGTGATGATTATACACATAGTAAATACAATCAGTGCCACTGAAGTGTACACTTTAAAATGGCAAATTTGTGTTATATATATTTTACCATAATAAAAGATCATTTCAAAAAAATAAGCATAGCAAACAATTCATGGACTTAGTTTTGCCATTTTAAAAATTCTTCAAATTAATTAATTTCTTCTTTGTTAATGTTTCACTCAATTATTTCTTTTCTCTTCCATATTGGATACCTAATTCGGTTAATTTAATTCTTAATTATAAGTATTTAATGCTACAGATTTTCCTCTAAGCACTACTTCAGCAAGTAGTCTCATAGTCTCCAATGTTATGTTTTAATTTTTGTTGTTTTCTAAATATTATGCAATTTCAGTTTCAAGAATTATTTAATGATTATTCTTTAATTTTCAAGAGATAAGGAAAGTTTCTTTTTCTATTTTTATTACAATTTCTGATGACAATTTTCACAGTTCTCATCAGAGAATATTATCTATTTCTATTTGGGAAAATTTATTGCCATTTTCTCTGTTATCATTTAGCTAGTTTTTGTGACTGCTGCATTGATACTTGAAAGTATATGTTTTCAGAGTCTACAACCTGATGTATACCTAAGAGTTATCATAATGACTATCAATTAGGCAGTCCACACCCTTACTTGCTCTATTTTATCATCAGAGATAATTAAAGTTTTCTCTTATTCAAGCATTTCTATTCCTGTTTCCTGTACTTTGGATCTCTTCCATGACAGTTTATTCACCACATTAAACTGCATCGTGTTACACCCTTCATTATTTTCAAGTGCCATTTTTATATAATGGTCTTGTTTTGAATACAACCATGGAGTTATGATTGCTTTCTCCTTCTCCTCTTCCTTCTCCCTCTCCCTCAGCTCCCTAGTCAGCTTGTTTGCTCTAACAAAATGCCATAACCTGGGTGCACACAGTTCTGAAATCTGGAAGTCCAAGATCAAGGTGCCAGCCTGGTCAGGTTCTGGTGACGGCTCTCTTCCTGACTCACATACTGCTGCCTTCTCGCTGTGTCTTCATAAGGCAAAGAGAAAGCTCTGGTGTCTCCTCCTGACCAGTACTCTCAGGTCAGGGTCCAACCTTGTGCCCTCATTTAACCTTAATCACCCCCTTCATCATCTCTAGTGAATAATCACAAGAGGTGGGTAGGGCTTCAATATTGAGCTGGGGGCTGGATGGGGAGGACACACTTCAGTCAGTAGCAATGTCTTATCCCAACTCTATATTCAACCTTTCTGGGCTTCACCATTTTAGGTGTATCTTATTATTACATCTTATCATTATCATTGTATTATTATAAATAACTGGACTTCACACTTCTTATAAATTTGAGAGCCTCTTAGTAGACGAGTTAGATCATTTATTGTTATGGTCATATGGTTGGTCAAAACTTGCTACTCAGAGTTTATGATTCCCTTCTCTTGCTTTTGATTTTCCTATGTAATCTGCTTCGTTATAACACCAGCTTGATTCCCCCCACCTTATAATAGTTTGATTTTTGCCTGAATGACATAAGACTTTTCCTTTATCTTTGAAGGTTCATAAATTTACCTAGATGTGTATCAATGTTGACTACTGTTTGGTCAACCAAACAGTGTTGACCCAGTTTTTCCTGGGCACAGTGTGCCCTTTTCATTTGTAGATTCATGTCTTCTTTTATTTTCCAAAGCATTGTACTGAGTAGTATCTCCAGGCTAAGTCATAGAGGATACAAATAAGGTATATATTGCAATTCTGTTGTCTTCCATATCTTTCATAGTCTCTCTAATCCATTTTAACTTGGTTAATCTCTGGTTTATTTTGCTTGCTTTTCTTAATCCTGTCTACCTCATCTTCACTAACATGAGTAGTGTTTATTCTCCTCTGTGTGTTTTTCAATATGCCCAAATTTCCATATGACTTTATTTTTCTCTTCTGCTTCCTTCCTGAGCCCTAGAAGTTTTTCTTTCATCTCCTTCTGTGGCACCTCTGTATTTTCCCCGTGAGCTCTCAATTGCTCTGCTTAGAGCCTCTTCATTGTATCATTAAGTTCTATTAGTTCCTAACCATTTATTTAGTCCTGATTTCCAACATTTTGGTGGTCACTTGTTATTGTGAGGATTTTTTTTCCTGCCATATATACCCTCTTTCCCCTCCCTCTATTGTCTTGTACTGTCTTGTATGGAGCCTGTTCTTGTTGCCTTTTTATTGCTCATCTCTAAATTAAGTCCATTCTTCTCAGACTTTAAAGATGATACGTGTTGGGGAGAAGATGACCTATTCCAGGCTAGCAGGAATTCTCAGTGGTTTAGGGAGAAATTCATTATGGCAAGGATGTACATGTGACTTCTTTTAGCCTTTACCTCTCTCCAGACTACAGATATTGGCAGCTAGACAGAATAGCACAGTTCAGGCTCTCCTCTAACCTGTAGTGTCAGGAGACAGACTGAAGATGGCATTTTCTACATGTTTCTTACTTTTATTCAGCTCTGCTTCCTCCATTGCTCTGTGGGATGAAATAGGATCTAGAGACCCAGCCTCCACCCCGCCTCTTATGCAGATGCTCTTCCTGTGATTCCAAAGAAAGGATCATTGGTTCTGCCCTTCAGAGAGCCATCTACTCAAGAAAATAGTTTCCTGCCAGCTTAGTCTAAGATCTATATCCACAAACACCCACTCTGGGAGTCTTTCTGCATCCATGTTTGATTTTTACTGCATTGGCAGCACTCCTCATATTTTATGTTTTCGGGTTTACTCTTTAAGTCTTCAAGTTTTATCAAAGGTAAATTCATGTTTCTATCCTCTTTTTTGCTAGCAAATTCTGAGGAGAAGTGTAAAAAAAAAA
>SJYX01006083.1:464642-494917 GCA_006410675.1 Oreotragus oreotragus | reverse complement strand
CATCCTCTTGGACAAAATACTCCTGAATCCTTAGGTAAAAGCAGGGTTTGGTAAACTCTAGATGATGGGGGTAAACCCAGAAGATGTCCATAAAATGTGGAGTCTTACTTGACAAACACCACAGTGTAAATAAAGCAAGTGTTGCTAGCACAGGGGTTGATGGTTTTAATGAAACCTGTGAAGTTGAGACACATGTGACTGTATTTCTGGACCAGAGAAGACTTAAACCCTTCTTGGCCTGAGCATTGAATAGAAACAGACACACTAGGCTTTTACAGTTTGATGATGTTAAACACCGAGTTCAACCAACTAACTCCCTTGACCTGAAATTGGCTCTCAAAGCAGAATTCTGGTTATAATTTAATGAGCAGTTACAAATGAGAAGCATGTAGGCATATTTGGCTTATACAGTGGGTTTTAAAACTTTTAAAAATTAATTGCTAATATTTAAAAATCAGGAAATTTCTTATATAACTATGAATCTTAACTTCTTTAAAAATCAGAAGTTCTGTACACACCACCCCTTGAACAGCAGCCTTTGGGTGGAGATCATCCTGGCTGCATTGTTTAGAAGAGGAATAGGGTCCTCTGTTCAGCACAATCCCATGTCCCCTTTTTACCTCACACCTGGTCATTTCTTTACCTGCCTGGTCCCATGAACACTGGAGTTTCCCATCCCTCCAGAGAGCCAATATGCTGACCAATTGGCACAGTATGTCAACTGTTACATTTCTTGCTAAAGATTAATGAATTATCAGCTGGGCTTTTGTATCTGCCTCTTATGCATTTTGGAGAAGGAAATGGCAACCTACTCCGGTGTTCTTGCCGGGAGAATCCCAGGGACGGGGGAGCCTAGTGGGCTGCCGTCTATGGGGTCGCACAGAGTCGGACACGACTGAAGCGACTTAGCAGCTTATGCATTTGGTTAGTATAAGTCAGTCCCTTGGGTCAGCTCACTTTGGAACACACACACCAAAATCACACGTGTGGATTTGCTCAGGGTAAGGCTCAGATTCTGCTGAGGGGCCCTGCCTTAGCTGACGCCAACTATTCTCTGAACATCATTCTTCAGCTTACCAAATATCTTTAAGAATTCCTCAAAGCCCAGAGAGCTAGCTGCCAGACCATCGATCACCAGCTGAGTTGCAAATAAATCACTGCCCAAGTTAATCTATGCGCCTACTACAGATGCTTGAAGAAGCTCTGTTTGTTTATGACTGCCCTTGAAGAACTCAGCCTTAGATGTCACCTAATTGTCTTGTGTATAACAGAAGCAGATGGCAAATTACTATTGACAGATTCATTCCTTCTCGGTTCCCTTGCCATCCCTTTGTGGCTTCCTTCATTAGCTCCTCTTTCCTCTCAGAGAAAGCCCATGACCTTGGAGGTTTTTGCACTTCCCTTCTGAATCTGCATCACCCCTCCAATGGAATGAAGGTGTCTTTCTGCTACCCCAGGATCTAGAGCCAAACAGAGACCACATATGCCCTCTCAGCTTGCAGCCTATCCCTCTCCATTTCATCTCAGCAGGAAAAGGGTCTTTGCAATCCCACACTTTTTTTTCTCTCTCTCTCTCATCACATCAGATCAAAAGCAAGCAATAATTTAAATAGCATTGTTTTATAATAGGAAAAACCTTTGGCTTTTAGTGTAACTGGAAAGGGCCATTTGTCGCTGCCTGGAATGAGCTAACAGCAGGCACTTGGCGTTACTTTCCCACTGGGGTGATGGAGACACACTGGGCCATCTGTACTTCTTAATCAGTTCTCGTGACCAGTATGAGGCATTTGCAGATCATGTGAGGAGAATGATTTGTGGTCAGATGTTGAAACTAACAGGCTGAAGTATGGACCAAACCGCTGGTTCACTCCTGCTGTTCCAATGACTGCAGTAACTAGCCTGGACATCCATGGACTTTCACAGACAAAAAAACCCTTAGTCACTCTTCTTTTGCTTTTCTTAAAGATTTTTTTATGTGGACCATTTTTCAAATCTTTACCGAATTTGTTACAATATTGCTTTTTTTTTTTTTTTTTTTGGTTTTAGGGTCCTGAGGCATGTGAGATCTTAGCTCCCCACCAGGGATCACATTCACAAACCCCTGCATTGGAAGGCAAAGTCTTAACCAGTGAACCACCAGGGAAGTCCCTATTTTTCTTTCCTTTTACAATAAGGAGATAGATATTGAAACATACAAACTCCCCTTTGGAAATGTGTAGAAAATAGCCTTCTATTCTACACACAGGAGGCAGGATGTATGCAGTGTGTAGTGCCATGTTAATGGATTCTTCTGGAAATACCAAGGTTGAGGATCCACCCAAGGTGTGGTCCATAAATACACTTGCCACCCGTTCTTCCCCCAGAGAATCCTAAGAATAAAGGGAGCTTGAGGCAAATAGCTCTTGGCAGCCTCCAGGAATGGTTACACTTTTGTCCCTAGATCACTTACATGTCTATAGCTTACCGACTGCATCGCCAACACTTGTGGAAACTTTATTCCTCAGATATGCTTGGAACATAGCCGTCACCTTGTTTGCTCCAAAATCTCAGGACCGAGGGATTAATAGCAAGTCAGGGGGCTTGGAGTTAAAAGGAAGTTTGGATTTTCTCTGAGCCTGTATGACCTTGAGATGCACGAAGAAGTTAAACGTTTGCCTTCCTGACAGGTAAGAGTGTAAACGTCTTTGACTTCTGAAAATTAGATGTTCCTTCCTATTTTTTCGTAAGTGATGTCATTCCAGAGCTGTAGAAAACTCTAAAGAGAGAGAATGTGTGTTTTCCTTCTCTTCAGTGTGCCCATGCAAAGGTTCTTGCTCCATTGTTTAAGATTTCTGAAACTTTACCTTTCAGGCTGAAAGTCAGTCTGCTCAGAGTATCCAAACCCAGTGAAGAGTCTGGGCAGGGCCATTCAGAACTGATCACCATTTCCCAGGATGAGATAAGGGAACATTCTGTAAGGCTGGAAAGCGCTGGTTAGGGAGCTAATACAAGATTTCATTTCTAGAAATACAGTAGATGCTATGAGAACAAGTGAGGAACTGAAATAATAACAGGCAAACTATCAAACCAACAAATGGATGAACTTGCAGAATTCCTGATCCCAGGAAGATATGAAAAGCGTAAATCCCCAAAGGGTTTTCATCTTTTGTCGCCCACACTCGGACCGCTGCGTAGATGAACAGCCTTGGGCATCTTTCTGTTGCCATTTCTCTTGCTAACACTCTGAGTCCACCCCTTTGTCTCTGCACAAGGAAACTAACTTCTGAGCTGTCTGAAGGGTTGTCAGGGTTGGCCAGGATCCAGCCCTCCTGTGGCCTCCCCACACATATTTGTGAGGTGAGTAGAGCACCAGATGGATAGCAAGACATACGTCCTCTCTCTTTCTAGATGCCTAACCTTCAAGTGGTCTTTCCCCTGGACTCAGCCCTCAGAGGGCAGGGATAGGGCAAGAGTACAGGGCCATGTACCAGCGCCTCTTATCTTACTCCCCAGCTCAGACCTAGGTCAGGAGGACTGGCTCTTACAGCCTCAGGTCACCTTCCTAGGCCTATCGTTTATGGCACAAATGCTGGCTTTGGTACTCCAAAGCTGGGTTCGCTCCCAACTGGAAATGTAAATGTCCCTTTGGATTTAAAACCCAAGAAATTTGTGGGTTTTTCCTTTGCCCATCACTCTAACAACTCTATCCTAAGAACAAAGTCTGATCAATGCTAACAAGAGGGTTAAGGACCAAGAGGAGTTATGGAAATGAAAACCATCACCCCACTGCACTTGTTTGTCCAAGGAGCTTCTGAAAATCTGCAAACATGACTACACTACCTTTTTACAAAAGGCTTCTCCACTCACTGTTTTATTGCAACTAGGATGTTTCTCCCTGCAGCCAGCACTCGCTCTGCCTCCATCCCTGCCTCTTTCTCCAATAGAGCATACCCTCATTGTGCTGGCCCCTTACTCGTGATCTATCCCTCAACTGCTGTTCCCAAGCCAGGTGCCATACACCCTCCACATGTCCTGCATTTCTACTTCTTCTCCTTGGTCCCTCACACCTGGAGAGTGGCCTCCAGACAGACGACAGGTTGTTGGCATGGCCACCTTGCCCTGATCACAAGTCCAGGGAGCGCCTTTGATTTCTGCCTCTTCCATCTTCTCTGCCCACCACAGAGCTTCCTCCCTGACCGCTCACCTTGGATGAATTTCACATTCCAACTTCCTGTCAAGAGGACATATGACTTTCCTTTCCTTCCTGGGAAGAGGAATAATCAGAGGGCTTGGGATAGGACATTCATAGAGGTTGGATTTGGCTTCAAGGCTGCTATGTGGCCCCTAATCATTCCTCTGGTAGAAAGAGAGCTGCAGTCTTTAGCAGGGGTTTGTCCTTTCAGTCCTACGATTTGTTTTCAGGGCTTAACTAAAGATGTGATCCTGGATAGTAAGTGTTACAGTGTTTGTTGCTGGTTCATTGAGACTTTTTTATGGCCTAATTACACTGTGATTAATTGGATATACAGTATTTTTCTCAAAAATAAGATCTGAGTGCACAAAAGTGAATGCCAATACACATCGATAATTATACTACCAAATGTCCAACTCCAGAGGCTTAAGACATCACATAATATTACTTGCAATGAAAGACACTATTTTCAGAGTCAAATATATGAGTAGGAGGAACCATTTTTATTCAGTTCTATAACTTTTTTTTCATCCATATAAAATTTAAAGGCTGTTGGCCTATTCAGACAAAAAGTTTACTACTCTGGAGGCCACCTTAAATAGGGGTTACTTAGCAAGATAATTATTACCTCTCAAAACTCTTTAAAGAGGTTTTAATTAGAGCTCTCCAGTGCCTCCGGTTATGAGATGTTTTCATTTGGTTCTTGTATCTAAATGATTGATACCAACCTATTTTGTCCTGTGCCTCAGGAGAATCATTCCCAACAGGCGGAAGTGAAGCCAGCTTCAGTCTGCTGTGAGGAAGAACCCTCTGGTTCTGGGGGTGTTATAAAAGTATCTGTCTTCAGGGGCAGGCAAGAACAAACCCACACAAATAGGAAGGAGGTAGGGGGTCTTCAATGTGGGTTTGCGGGGGTTCTACAACTGCAAATTAGCAGGAAAGCTCACGACACAGCTGGCCCAATGTCAGATTGTCCCCATGACTGCCAGGGAAGGCAAAGGCTAGTTACCAGACAGAAGGTATTTGGAATTAATCCAAAAGTGGGTCTGGCCTCAGATTAGGAGTGCAAGGAAATGACCATTTAAGAGGGTGCAGGACTTCTCTCCAAAGCAAGACTTTACCAGTATTTGTAACTTCCCTGGTGGTCCAGTGATTAAGAATCTGCCTGTCAATGAAGGGGACACAGGTTCAATCCTTGGTCTGGGAAGATTCCACATGCCACGGGGCAACAAAGCCTGTGTGCCGCAACTGCTAAGCCCACATACCTAGAGCTTGGGAGCCACAATGAGAGAAGGCAGTGCAATGAGAAGCCCAGGCACAGAAACAAAGAGTAGCGCCTGCTCACTGCAACCAGAGACATCCCACATGCAGCCACGAAGACCCAGTGCAGTCACAAATAGAAATAAACGGATATATATATATATATATATATATATATATATNTGGGTGTTTGCTATGACCAGTGCATTCTCTTGGCAAAGATGTGTTCTCTTGGATAGATTTGTGAGGGTTAAATATTTAGGAAAATTGCTTATATATAGTTCATGCACTTAAAAACCTTTAAAAATGAAAATGAAATATCTTACTTTTACATTAATGTTGAATAGATTTAAAAGAATTTTAACTGGGTTAAATAGGTCTATTTGATAAGTAGAAATATAAGTAAATTGAATGTAAAAGTTTAGAGAGGCTTTTGAATTTGTGACATTCATAAATTATTTATTTAAAGACCCCTCCCCAAATAGCCCTAAGCTGTCCTCAAAGAGGCAGAATTGTTGATCTGGATATGCTGGAGCTTTAGGAAGCCTTCACTCTAATGCTCCTCCATCATTGGCTGTGTGACCTTGAATAAGACATTCTGTCTCTGTGGGCCCTAAGTTTTTCCTCATTTAGAAAATAAGAGAGATGACCTAGCTGGCCCCTAAAGCCCCTTCCAGATCTAACATTCTAGAATTCCAAGATTACTGGTTCCATTTGCAATCCATTTTGACATGCCAAGGATCTGACGGGTTGCTCAGGAAAGCTGCCCCTGTTTGATAACAGTCCTGTTGTTGGCTGTTCTCCAAGGACTCTTTTAGTTGATGACTTTTGATAGCCTCCTACTTATTTATTTTTAAACCTTAGGAGAATGTTTCCTTCCTCGAGCCAGCTAGGACAATAGGACAAACCTATAAACAGGGAAGCTTCATGATCTACAAACCCTCTGACTCTTCTTAACTCTATCTTGACATAGACGTTTTGGAACTTAGGTTGATTGTTTATTCCGCCTTGTCCACATAATGCCAAAATATCTGTCAATTGATATTGACAGATATTGGCTTCTGTCAGGGAGGTCAATTCCATTCCCAGGTTGGTGAGATCAGAGAAACTGAACAAGTCCCAGTTTTGCAAGACTCTCTTATAACTGAAGAAACCAGTTGCTTGTCTTTTTAGCCAATTAGTTAAACCAACTGTTCCAATAGGTTGGATTGAACACAAGCAAAACTGTGAAGTTGGAGAGGTTGTTCTCACATGTGAGTGGCATCTCCCACTTCTTCTGGGGGTTTCTCTCAAATTCCTCCTAGAATTCTCTTTCCTTTGCACTTGTCCCTTCATCTGTGTTTCAATCTGACTGTATTTGTTCTGGGTCAGTGCTCATCACCACCATTTGTGAGCTCTGTGAGGTCATGTATTGGCTAACTCCACAGTCTACAATGTCAGTGCCCAGCGATGTGCAGCGGCCCTCCATGTAACCTTGGACAGGCTATTGACTTCTCTGAGCTCCCATTTCTTCATCTGTAAAAAAGGTACAATAATACCTACTTTGTGGATATCTTTGAGTATTTAAAGAATATATTAGCAAATATATTTACTATATATTAGCAAATATATAGTAAAATACTTAGCATGGAGCCTAGCACAAAGTAAGCACTGAGAAAATGGTATCTCTTCTAATAATGAGTATTAAGAACTCCTAAATTGGAAAGACCTTTCTGCTTTATTGACTATGCCAAAGTCACAGTCTTTGACTGTGTGGATCACAATAAACTGTGGAAAATTCTGAGAGAGATGGGAATACCAGACCACCTGACCTGCCTCCTGAGAAATCTATATGCAGGTCAGGAAGCAACAGTTAGAACTGGACATGGAACAACAGACTGGTTCCAAATAGGAAAAGGAGTACTTCAAGGCTGTATACTGTCACCTTGCTTATTTAACTTATATGCAGAGTACATCATGAGAAACACTGGCTGGAAGAAACACAAGCTGGAATCAAGATTGCCAGGAGAAATATCAATAATCTCAGATATGCAGATGACACCACCCTATGGCAGAAAGTGAAGAACTAAAGAGCCTCTTAATGGAAGTGAAAGAGGAGAGTGAAAAAGTTGGCTTAAAGCTCAGAAAAGTTGGCTTAACACTCAGAAAATGAAGATCATGGCATCTGGTCCCATCACTTCATGGCAAATAGATGGGGAAACAGTGGAAACAGTGGCTGACTTCATTTTTTTGGGCTCCAAAATCACTGCAGATGGTGACTGTAGCCATGAAATTAAAAAATGTCTGCTCTTTGGAAGAAAAGCTATGACCAACCTAGACAGCATATTAAAAAGAGACATTACTTTGTCAAGAAAGGTCCATCTAGTCAAGGCTATGGTTTTTCCAGATGTCATGTATGGATGTGAGAGTTGGACTATAAAGAAAGCTGAGTGCCGAAGAATTGATGCTTTTGAACTGTGGTGCTGGAGAAGACTCTTGAGAGTCCCTTGGACTGCAAGGAGATCCAACCAGTCCATCCTAAAGGAGATCAGTCCTGGGTGTTCATTGGTAGGACTGATGTTGAAGCTGTAACTCCAATCCTTTGGCCACCTGATGTGAAGAGCTGACTCATTGGAAAAGACCCTAATGCTGGGAGGGATTGGGGGCAGGAGGAGAAGGGGATGACAGAGGATGAGATAGTTGGATAACATCACCAACTCAATGAACATGGGTTTGGGTGGACTCTGGAATTTGGTGATGGACAGGGAGGACTGGCATGCTGCGGTTCATGGGGTCAACAAAGAGTCGAACACGACTGAGCGACTGAGCTGAACTTAACACATAACATGGAATTCCCATCAGAAAACCCTGCCCACTTTGCATCTACCAAGTCTAGTCCCAAGACAGCATGGTGGGGAAAGTTGAGTCTCAGTGCCTAGGAAGCCACTGAGGTTGACAGATGGGGACCCACATTACCTCTCTGGATAGTGGAGGTGGGGTCATTAGATCTTGATTAGTCACAATTTCTTAACCATAAAACAGAAATATTTATAATACAGGCTTTGAGTTGACCTGAAGTTTGAATGAGATAATCACATAAAGTGTCTCCCACAGAGCCTGGTACATTGAAAGGTCATGATAAATGTTGGCAATGATTAGAATGTAAGCTCCTTGAGTTCTCTTTTGTATACCCATGCAACCCTCCCTAGTATCCAGCTCAATGTTTGATTCAATGCAGGAGCTCAGTAAACACTTGTTGAATAAAATAATACTATTATTATTATCATTGTTTCCTTTGGAAAATTTTAAAAAATCAATACCTAGTGGATAGGATTGTGCATCCTCTTGGACAAAATACTCCTGAATCCTTAGGTAAAAGCAGGGTTTGGTAAACTCTACATGATGGGGGTAAACCCAGAAGATGTCCATAAAATGTGGAGTCTTACTTGACAAACACCACAGTGTAAATAAAGCAAGTGTTGCTAGCACAGGGGTTGATGGTTTTAATGAAACCTGTGAAGTTGAGACACATGTGACTGTATTTCTGGACCAGAGAAGACTTAAACCCTTCTTGGCCTGAGCATTGAATAGAAACAGACACACTAGGCTTTTACAGTTTGATGATGTTAAACACCGAGTTCAACCAACTAACTCCCTTGACCTGAAATTGGCTCTCAAAGCAGAATTCTGGTTATAATTTAATGAGCAGTTACAAATGAGAAGCATGTAGGCATATTTGGCTTATACAGTGGGTTTTAAAACTTTTAAAAATTAATTGCTAATATTTAAAAATCAGGAAATTTCTTATATAACTATGAATCTTAACTTCTTTAAAAATCAGAAGTTCTGTACACACCACCCCTTGAACAGCAGCCTTTGGGTGGAGATCATCCTGGCTGCATTGTTTAGAAGAGGAATAGGGTCCTCTGTTCAGCACAATCCCATGTCCCCTTTTTACCTCACACCTGGTCATTTCTTTACCTGCCTGGTCCCATGAACACTGGAGTTTCCCATCCCTCCAGAGAGCCAATATGCTGACCAATTGGCACAGTATGTCAACTGTTACATTTCTTGCTAAAGATTAATGAATTATCAGCTGGGCTTTTGTATCTGCCTCTTATGCATTTTGGAGAAGGAAATGGCAACCCACTCCGGTGTTCTTGCCGGGAGAATCCCAGGGACGGGGGAGCCTAGTGGGTTGCCGTCTATGGGGTCGCACAGAGTCGGACACGACTGAAGCGACTTAGCAGCTTATGCATTTGGTTAGTATAAGTCAGTCCCTTGGGTCAGCTCACTTTGGAACACACACACCAAAATCACACGTGTGGATTTGCTCAGGGTAAGGCTCAGATTCTGCTGAGGGGCCCTGCCTTAGCTGACGCCAACTATTCTCTGAACATCATTCTTCAGCTTACCAAATATCTTTAAGAATTCCTCAAAGCCCAGAGAGCTAGCTGCCAGACCATCGATCACCAGCTGAGTTGCAAATAAATCACTGCCCAAGTTAATCTATGCGCCTACTACAGATGCTTGAAGAAGCTCTGTTTGTTTATGACTGCCCTTGAAGAACTCAGCCTTAGATGTCACCTAATTGTCTTGTGTATAACAGAAGCAGATGGCAAATTACTATTGACAGATTCATTCCTTCTCGGTTCCCTTGCCATCCCTTTGTGGCTTCCTTCATTAGCTCCTCTTTCCTCTCAGAGAAAGCCCATGACCTTGGAGGTTTTTGCACTTCCCTTCTGAATCTGCATCACCCCTCCAATGGAATGAAGGTGTCTTTCTGCTACCCCAGGATCTAGAGCCAAACAGAGACCACATATGCCCTCTCAGCTTGCAGCCTATCCCTCTCCATTTCATCTCAGCAGGAAAAGGGTCTTTGCAATCCCACACTTTTTTTTCTCTCTCTCTCTCATCACATCAGATCAAAAGCAAGCAATAATTTAAATAGCATTGTTTTATAATAGGAAAAACCTTTGGCTTTTAGTGTAACTGGAAAGGGCCATTTGTCGCTGCCTGGAATGAGCTAACAGCAGGCACTTGGCGTTACTTTCCCACTGGGGTGATGGAGACACACTGGGCCATCTGTACTTCTTAATCAGTTCTCGTGACCAGTATGAGGCATTTGCAGATCATGTGAGGAGAATGATTTGTGGTCAGATGTTGAAACTAACAGGCTGAAGTATGGACCAAACCGCTGGTTCACTCCTGCTGTTCCAATGACTGCAGTAACTAGCCTGGACATCCATGGACTTTCACAGACAAAAAAACCCTTAGTCACTCTTCTTTTGCTTTTCTTAAAGATTTTTTTATGTGGACCATTTTTCAAATCTTTACCGAATTTGTTACAATATTGCTTTTTTTTTTTTTTTTTTTGCTTTAGGGTCCTGAGGCATGTGAGATCTTAGCTCCCCACCAGGGATCACATTCACAAACCCCTGCATTGGAAGGCAAAGTCTTAACCAGCGAACCACCAGGGAAGTCCCTATTTTTCTTTCCCTTTACAATAAGGAGATAGGTATTGAAACATACAAACTCCCCTTTGGAAATGTGTAGAAAATAGCCTTCTATTCTACACACAGGAGGCAGGATGTATGCAGTGTGTAGTGCCATGTTAATGGATTCTTCTGGAAATACCAAGGTTGAGGATCCACCCAAGGTGTGGTCCATAAATACACTTGCCACCCGTTCTTCCCCCAGAGAATCCTAAGAATAAAGGGAGCTTGAGGCAAATAGCTCTTGGCAGCCTCCAGGAATGGTTACACTTTTGTCCCTAGATCACTTACATGTCTATAGCTTACCGACTGCATCGCCAACACTTGTGGAAACTTTATTCCTCAGATATGCTTGGAACATAGCCGTCACCTTGTTTGCTCCAAAATCTCAGGACCGAGGGATTAATAGCAAGTCAGGGGGCTTAGAGTTAAAAGGAAGTTTGGATTTTCTCTGAGCCTGTATGACCTTGAGATGCATGAAGAAGTTAAATGTTTGCCTTCCTGACAGGTAAGAGTGTAAACGTCTTTGACTTCTGAAAATTAGATGTTCCTTCCTATTTTTTCGTAAGTGATGTCATTCCAGAGCTGTAGAAAACTCTAAAGAGAGAGAATGTGTGTTTTCCTTCTCTTCAGTGTGCCCATGCAAAGGTTCTTGCTCCATTGTTTAAGATTTCTGAAACTTTACCTTTCAGGCTGAAAGTCAGTCTGCTCAGAGTATCCAAACCCAGTGAAGAGTCTGGGCAGGGCCATTCAGAACTGATCACCATTTCCCAGGATGAGATAAGGGAACATTCTGTAAGGCTGGAAAGCGCAGGTTAGGGAGCTAATACAAGATTTCATTTCTAGAAATACAGTAGATGCTATGAGAACAAGTGAGGAACTGAAATAATAACAGGCAAACTATCAAACCAACAAATGGATGAACTTGCAGAATTCCTGATCCCAGGAAGATATGAAAAGCGTAAATCCCCAAAGGGTTTTCATCTTTTGTCGCCCACACTCGGACCGCTGCGTAGATGAACAGCCTTGGGCATCTTTCCGTTGCCATTTCTCTTGCTAACACTCTGAGTCCACCCCTTTGTCTCTACACAAGGAAACTAACTTCTGAGCTGTCTGAAGGGTTGTCAGGGTTGGCCAGGATCCAGCCCTCCTGTGGCCTCCCCACACATATTTGTGAGGTGAGTAGAGCACCAGATGGATAGCAAGACATACGTCCTCTCTCTTTCTAGATGCCTAACCTTCAAGTGGTCTTTCCCTTGGACTCAGCCCTCAGAGGGCAGGGATAGGGCAAGAGTACAGGGCCATGTACCAGCGCCTCTTATCTTACTCCCCAGCTCAGACCTAGGTCAGGAGGACTGGCTCTTACAGCCTCAGGTCACCTTCCTAGGCCTATCGTTTATGGCACAAATGCTGGCTTTGGTACTCCAAAGCTGGGTTCGCTCCCAACTGGAAATGTAAATGTCCCTTTGGATTTAAAACCCAAGAAATTTGTGGGTTTTTCCTTTGCCCATCACTCTAACAACTCTATCCTAAGAACAAAGTCTGATCAATGCTAACAAGAGGGTTAAGGACCAAGAGGAGTTATGGAAATGAAAACCATCACCCCACTGCACTTGTTTGTCCAAGGAGCTTCTGAAAATCTGCAAACATGACTACACTACCTTTTTACAAAAGGCTTCTCCACTCACTGTTTTATTGCAACTAGGATGTTTCTCCCTGCAGCCAGCACTCGCTCTGCCTCCATCCCTGCCTCTTTCTCCAATAGAGCATACCCTCATTGTGCTGGCCCCTTACTCGTGATCTATCCCTCAACTGCTGTTCCCAAGCCAGGTGCCATACACCCTCCACATGTCCTGCATTTCTACTTCTTCTCCTTGGTCCCTCACACCTGGAGAGTGGCCTCCAGACAGACGACAGGTTGTTGGCATGGCCACCTTGCCCTGATCACAAGTCCAGGGAGCGCCTTTGATTTCTGCCTCTTCCATCTTCTCTGCCCACCACAGAGCTTCCTCCCTGACCGCTCACCTTGGATGAATTTCACATTCCAACTTCCTGTCAAGAGGACATATGACTTTCCTTTCCTTCCTGGGAAGAGGAATAATCAGAGGGCTTGGGATAGGACATTCATAGAGGTTGGATTTGGCTTCAAGGCTGCTATGTGGCCCCTAATCATTCCTCTGGTAGAAAGAGAGCTGCAGTCTTTAGCAGGGGTTTGTCCTTTCAGTCCTACGATTTGTTTTCAGGGCTTAACTAAAGATGTGATCCTGGATAGTAAGTGTTACAGTGTTTGTTGCTGGTTCATTGAGACTTTTTTATGGCCTAATTACACTGTGATTAATTGGATATACAGTATTTTTCTCAAAAATAAGATCTGAGTGCACAAAAGTGAATGCCAATACACATCGATAATTATACTACCAAATGTCCAACTCCAGAGGCTTAAGACATCACATAATATTACTTGCAATGAAAGACACTATTTTCAGAGTCAAATATATGAGTAGGAGGAACCATTTTTATTCAGTTCTATAACTTTTTTTTCATCCATATAAAATTTAAAGGCTGTTGGCCTATTCAGACAAAAAGTTTACTACTCTGGAGGCCACCTTAAATAGGGGTTACTTAGCAAGATAATTATTACCTCTCAAAACTCTTTAAAGAGGTTTTAATTAGAGCTCTCCAGTGCCTCCGGTTATGAGATGTTTTCATTTGGTTCTTGTATCTAAATGATTGATACCAACCTATTTTGTCCTGTGCCTCAGGAGAATCATTCCCAACAGGCGGAAGTGAAGCCAGCTTCAGTCTGCTGTGAGGAAGAACCCTCTGGTTCTGGGGGTGTTATAAAAGTATCTGTCTTCAGGGGCAGGCAAGAACAAACCCACACAAATAGGAAGGAGGTAGGGGGTCTTCAATGTGGGTTTGCGGGGGTTCTACAACTGCAAATTAGCAGGAAAGCTCACGACACAGCTGGCCCAATGTCAGATTGTCCCCATGACTGCCAGGGAAGGCAAAGGCTAGTTACCAGACAGAAGGTATTTGGAATTAATCCAAAAGTGGGTCTGGCCTCAGATTAGGAGTGCAAGGAAATGACCATTTAAGAGGGTGCAGGACTTCTCTCCAAAGCAAGACTTTACCAGTATTTGTAACTTCCCTGGTGGTCCAGTGATTAAGAATCTGCCTGTCAATGAAGGGGACACAGGTTCAATCCTTGGTCTGGGAAGATTCCACATGCCACGGGGCAACAAAGCCTGTGTGCCACAACTGCTAAGCCCACATACCTAGAGCTTGGGAGCCACAATGAGAGAAGGCAGTGCAATGAGAAGCCCAGGCACAGAAACAAAGAGTAGCGCCTGCTCACTGCAACCAGAGACATCCCACATGCAGCCACGAAGACCCAGTGCAGTCACAAATAGAAATAAACGGATATATATATACTGTCTCTTATACACATCNCCCGAAAAAGAGAGAGGGTCCAGATTTGGAGAAAAGTAGCTGAGAGAGAAACCAGTTCCAGATGTGAGGAGTTGGGAGGAAAGGGCAGTTTCCAAACTGAATTCCAGGAGGAAGGAAAGCCAGAGCAAACTTTGTTCTTGTCTAGAGTGGGGGTAATCAAGAAGGAAGTATAGGACTTCCTCGGTGGTCCAGTGGTTAAGATGCCTTTGCAAGGTGGGGGGTTGCAGGTTCAGTCCCTGGTGGGGGAATTAAGATCCCACATGCCTTGTGGCCAAAAAAAAAAAAATTTTTTTTTTCCAAAAAATGTCTATATTGTGAAAAAAAAAAAAAAAAAAAAAACAAGCAAATGTTGCGGGTTAGGCTTCAGAAGTGACGACTTCCAATGAGAAGCCAGACTTTTCTGTGACGTTATCACTACTTGTAAAACTGCCCATGAGTCATATTTAACCCTCACTGTGAAGGATAAAGGACTTGCCCTCTGACAAGAGGGATTTCATGGCTTGGTATAAGTTCACATCAAGGAGGGAAGAGGATCATGGCAGGGTGACCTAAGAGACAGAGCGATGAACTGACACAGGCCCCGTCCACTTCTGCCGTTAACTAGGACGGGATCTCGGGCATGCCATTCGGAGGCCTGGGACTTCAGTTTGCTCATATGGAGGGCAATTAGCCAGTCCATTTGTCAGGGGGGAAATAGATGTACTTGAGCAGAGACCAATGCCTGGTCAGGAGAAGGCTGCAAGCCTTTCACAGTCGAGGATAAAACTAGAACAGATCTAAGTTCCCTCCCAGCTCTACTATGTAACTTGCTGTGGAGAAAAGAGCCTAGGCTTGGGATGCCCTGCTGCCTAGTTTGATTCCCAGCCCTGATAGTAACTAATATGAACTAGGGAAAGTTACTTAACCTGCTTAAACCTCAGGAAGGACTCTATGAAAAAAATGTTAGATGCTCAGTCATGTCCAACTCTTTGGGACCCTATGGACTGTAGCCCACCAGGCTCCTCTGTGCATGGGATTCTCCAGGCAAGGATACTGGAGTGGGTTGCCATGCCCTCCCCCAGAGGATCTTCTCAACCCAGGGAACAAACCCAGGTCTCCTGCATTGGAGGCAGATTCTTTACTGCCCGAGTATCCTGTAAGTTACCATAAGAAGTAAAGAAGGTGATTCCCCTTCCATAGCACAGTGCCACTGGGAGGCCACGGTGTTCCAGCCCCTCAGCATCCAGCTCTGGCTGGGTGACTTGTTCCTGCCAGCTGAATGAAGTGCCGCGGATGTGAGCCGCGCACAGGCTACGTCTTACCAGAACTTTTCTGTTGGTTTACTTCCTTCCATTTCCATTGTGGAATTGGGATGGGGATAGTCCGACTCCATAACCCTTTTATTTTTCTAGAAGAATTTTGTCACCAGCTTGCCTATTTCTCAATAATATCCAGTTAACATTTCTTTTGAAACCAAGGATGGTGGTATAAATGACTTTAGATAAAATTGATGTCCTTAATTTTCTTATATAGAAATATTTTGTCTTTTCCATTTGTTCAAGTCATATACGTCCCCGCAGAGGAATTAAGTTTCTTAAATGTATTCCTTTGCACTTTGCCTTAATCACCTGGACTATTTGTTCCTTTGTATATTACAGCAATTTAAACTGTTTATAAAAACAGGCTAAGGGATGAAGAATTTAGAACGCTCGCCTTGAGAAAGTTACAGGAATTCTGCACTAGGAGAATGGCAGCTAGAAAGAGGTTGGAGGAGGAAAACAGAGACGACAAAAAGGTAGAAAGAAAGGAGGAGACAGAGAAGGAATCTCTCCACAGTGCTTTACCCTCTGCTGTCTTCTTCCCTGACCTTTCCCCTCTTTCTTCCAAAAATCAAGACTCCCTACCAAAATCATCCATTTTGATCTTATCAGTCCTTTCTGTGCCTTGCAAATATTTGCACCTCAGTCTTATTTTTTCCCCTCCACCCAATACTGGCAGGGCAGCAGCAGTTGCAATGAATTTTTGCCTTGGTGTCTGTTGGCGAGGGTTCTGGTCCCATGGATGAAACTGACAGTGGCTGGTTCTTCCCTAGACAAAGCGTGTCTATGAGGGTAGTATGACCTGCGTGAAATGGAAAGCCAGCCAGCAGTGGCTTAGATTTCTTTGCTTATACAAGGAGTCCAGGTGCATTGTCACCAGCGTTAGTTGAGAGGCTTCAGGATTTTAGAACTAAGGCCTCCTCTCTTCACTGGACCTTTCCCTTTTGGTCTCAAGGTGGTGCTTTGCCTTTAGCCATCAAGTCCATATTCTGAGCAGGAAGAAGGAAAGGAAGCTCCAGAATCTCTATCTAAGAGGCAAAGGGTTTCCCAGAAATACCAAGAAGATGTTGGCTTATGCTTCATGGATCAGACTGAGTCATATGGCTCCACTGTATACAAGGGAAGTAAAGAAAACAGCCTTTTTTATTCATGACTGCATCCCCCTCCCCCAAGATGGGATTCTGCTAGAAAGGGAGACATTGAATGGGCATTGAGTAAGCAACCAGAAGTTTCTACTAGGAATGTAAGATCAAATGTATCACCCACTTCCATGATGAATTATCTTCTGAGAACTTACACATGTCTGGAAGAGTGTGGCAGAGATTGCTATCTGCCTACTCATCATCCATTATCCCCTCCTCCTGGGACTCAGAACCTGAATTCAGGGCCATGAGGTATTTTCCATTCTCCTTTGCGCCTAGAGTGGCCATGGGGCTAAGTCCTGCCCTAGGAGATGGAAGCAGGAAAGTTGTGTAGGACTTCCTGGAGGGTTCCTTTAAAGAGAGAAGGCATCTGTAGCCCTTCCCACCTTCTTTCTTACATAAAGAAGACTGTCTGGATATAAAGGGATATATGGATAGAATATAGTCAAACAACATGGGGGTTATAGCTCCAATATCCAGCCCAGTCATTAGAATTAACTAACACATTATCTCGTTTAATACTGGTAACAACCTATAAGACAAGTACTAATACAACCAGCTGCTTTTTAAGGGCGAGGAAGCTGAGGCTTTGTAGAGCCTAAGTTGCTGTGAACCTAACTTGTTGTAGCCCAGCTCATGAGTGGTAGATCCAGGACTGGAACTCAGGCCATCTGACCCCGTGGTTTGCTTTCATTCACCTCCGACTACACTGTTCCCTGCCCCAGCCCTTCTAATGACCAGCAGAGGTGAGATGTGGAAGCAGCAGGGGCGCTGTAATCTGAAGTCTGTGTGTCCTTCCCGTGTTTGTCCATCCACGTAACCAGAGGCTCCTCACTAGCTGTGTTGCCCTGGACTAGTTACTGTCTTCCTCTGTGTCTGTTTCCTCTTGTGTAAAGGGGAGATATTCAGAGATAATCATGGAGGGATCGTGAGGATTAATGAGTTAGTCCTTAGAACAGGGCCTCACATCTAGAGGGTACTCATCAAGCTTAGCTATCACTGTTGTAATTTCCCAGTGTAACAAAGCCCATGTTGGGACACCTTTCTAGCATAAATCAGAACCTGTCCATCATGAAGATCACTCCAGCTGTGACAGGCATCCTGGGAATGAAGATAAAGAAGGAATACAGGAGCTCAAGAAACCAGCACCTCCTAGATGACCCCCAGACCCAAGGCTTTATCCCCCAGAAACCCTATTTGCAACATGTTTGGGACAGGATGTCTCTCCGGCCGCCTCCTCCAACCCCGACAACTGTGCCTGTGGCCTCCATCTTCTCTCTTCCTGGAGGTGGGGCCCAGAATCAAGAGAGGCCTTGGGGCCAGAGGTCACTTGTTCCAGGGTCACCCCAGAGACTCCCACAGCCCCTTAGGAACCTCCGAGGCCCCCGACTCAGGAAGGAAGAGGGATCCCCGAGCCACAGCACCTCAGACCTCTGAAGCCTGCCTATCTCCATTTTNAGGCTACGTCTTACCAGAACTTTTCTGTTTGTTTACTTCCTTCCATTTCCATTGTGGAATTGGGATGGGGATAGTCCGACTCCATAACCCTTTTATTTTTCTAGAAGAATTTTGTCACCAGCTTGCCTATTTCTCAATAATATCCAGTTAACATTTCTTTTGAAACCAAGGATGGTGGTATAAATGACTTTAGATAAAATTGATGTCCTTAATTTTCTTATATAGAAATATTTTGTCTTTTCCATTTGTTCAAGTCATATACGTCCCCGCAGAGGAATTAAGTTTCTTAAATGTATTCCTTTGCACTTTGCCTTAATCACCTGGACTATTTGTTCCTTTGTATATTACAGCAATTTAAACTGTTTATAAAAACAGGCTAAGGGATGAAGAATTTAGAACGCTCGCCTTGAGAAAGTTACAGGAATTCTGCACTAGGAGAATGGCAGCTAGAAAGAGGTTGGAGGAGAAACACAGAGACGACAAAAAGGTAGAAAGAAAGGAGGAGACAGAGAAGGAATCTCTCCACAGTGCTTTACCCTCTGCTGTCTTCTTCCCTGACCTTTCCCCTCTTTCTTCCAAAAATCAAGACTCCCTACCAAAATCATCCATTTTGATCTTATCAGTCCTTTCTGTGCCTTGCAAATATTTGCACCTCAGTCTTATTTTTTCCCCTCCACCCAATACTGGCAGGGCAGCAGCAGTTGCAATGAATTTTTGCCTTGGTGTCTGTTGGCGAGGGTTCTGGTCCCATGGATGAAACTGACAGTGGCTGGTTCTTTCCTAGACAAAGTGTGTCTATGAGGGTAGTATGACTTGCGTGAAATGGAAAGCCAGCCAGCAGTGGCTTAGGTTTCTTTTTGCTTATACAAGGAGTCCAGGTGCATCGTCACCAGCGTTAGTTGACAGGCTTCAGGATTTTAAAACTAAGGCCTCCTCTCTTCACTGGACCTTTCCCTTTTGGTCTCAAGGTGGTGTTTTGCCTTTAGCCATCAAGTCCATATTCTGAGCAGGAAGAAGGAAAGGAAGCTCCAGAATCTCTATCTAAGAGGCAAAAGGTTTCCCAGAAATACCAAGAAGATGTTGGCTTATGCCTCATGGATCAGATTGAGTCATATGGCTCCACTGTATACAAGGGAAGTAAAGAAAACAGCCTTTTTTATTCATGACTGCATCCCCCTCCCCCAAGATGGGATTCTGCTAGAAAGGGAGACATTGAATGGGCATTGAGTAAGCAACCAGAAGTTTCTACTAGGAATGTAAGATCAAATGTATCACCCACTTCCATGATGAATTATCTTCTGAGAACTTACACATGTCTGGAAGAGTGTGGCAGAGATTGCTATCTGCCTACTCATCATCCATTATCCCCTCCTCCTGGGACTCAGAACCTGAATTCAGGGCCATGAGGTATTTTCCAATCTCCTTTGCGCCTAGAGTGGCCATGGGGCTAAGTCCTGCCCTAGGAGATGGAAGCAGGAAAGTTGTGTAGGACTTCCTGGAGGGTTCCTTTAAAGAGAGAAGGCATCTGTAGCCCTTCCCACCTTCTTTCTTACATAAAGAAGACTGTCTGGATATAAAGGGATATATGGATAGAATATAGTCAAACAACATGGGGGTTATAGCTCCAATATCCAGCCCAGTCATTAGAATTAACTAACACATTATCTCGTTTAATACTGGTAACAACCTATAAGACAAGTACTAATACAACCAGCTGCTTTTTAAGGGCGAGGAAGCTGAGGGTTTGTAGAGCCTAAGTTGCTGTGAACCTAACTTGTTGTAGCCCAGCTCATGAGTGGTAGATCCAGGACTGGAACTCAGGCCATCTGACCCCGTGGTTTGCTTTCATTCACCTCCGACTACACTGTTCCCTGCCCCAGCCCTTCTAATGACCAGCAGAGGTGAGGTGTGGAAGCAGCAGGGGCGCTGTAATCTGAAGTCTGTGTGTCCTTCCCGTGTTTGTCCATCCACGTAACCAGAGGCTCCTCACTAGCTGTGTTGCCCTGGACTAGTTACTGTCTTCCTCTGTGTCTGTTTCCTCTTGTGTAAAGGGGAGATATTCAGAGATAATCATGGAGGGATCGTGAGGATTAATGAGTTAGTCCTTAGAACAGGGCCTCACATCTAGAGGGTACTCATCAAGCTTAGCTATCACTGTTGTAATTTCCCAGTGTAACAAAGCCCATGTTGGGACACCTTTCTAGCATAAATCAGAACCTGTCCATCATGAAGATCACTCCAGCTGTGACAGGCATCCTGGGAATGAAGATAAAGAAGGAATACAGGAGCTCAAGAAACCAGCACCTCCTAGATGACCCCCAGACCCAAGGCTTTATCCCCCAGAAACCCTATTTGCAACATGTTTGGGACAGGATGTCTCTCCGGCCGCCTCCTCCAACCCCGACAACTGTGCCTGTGGCCTCCATCTTCTCTCTTCCTGGAGGTGGGGCCCAGAATCAAGAGAGGCCTTGGGGCCAGAGGTCACTTGTTCCAGGGTCACCCCAGAGACTCCCACAGCCCCTTAGGAACCTCCGAGGCCCCCGACTCAGGAAGGAAGAGGGATCCCCGAGCCACAGCACCTCAGACCTCTGAAGCCTGCCTATCTCCATTTTCTACAGGTTGGGATTAGGTGGCCAGCTAAGTCAGCGTCTTCAGTGATGTCCCATTTGGTCAATAGCCATATTCTCTTCAGAAGTTTGGCCTTTAGGTTTCCTCTTCCCTTTGCTCACCTCTCCTCCCACTCCAGGCTCAGACAGTAAAGAATCCACCTGCAATGCAGGAGACCCAGGTTCAATCCCTGGGTTAGGAATATCTCCTGGAGAAGGGAACGGCTACCCACTCCAGTGTTCTTGCATGGGGAATCCCATGCACAGAGGAGCCTGGCCAGCTACAATCCATGGGATCGCAAAGAAATGGACACCACTGACTGTCTGCTGCTGCTGCTGCTAAGTCGCTTCAGTCNAGACCCAGGTTCAATCCCTGGGTTAGGAATATCTCCTGGAGAAGGGAACGGCTACCCACTCCAGTGTTCTTGCATGGGGAATCCCATGCACAGAGGAGCCTGGCCAGCTACAATCCATGGGATCGCAAAGAAATGGACACCACTGACTGTCTGCTGCTGCTGCTGCTAAGTCGCTTCAGTCATGTCCGACTCTGTGCGACCCCATAGACGGCAGCCCACCAGGCTCCCCTGTCCCTGGGATTCTCCAGGCAAGAACACTGGAGTGGGTTGCCATTTCCTTCTCCAATGCATGAAAGCAAAAAGTGAAAGTGAAGTCTCTCAGTCGTGTCCAACTCTTCGCGACCCCACAACATTCACTTAATTTCTCTCCCACCCCGTTGCTTTCCATAGCTGCCAGACATGGCCCCTTAGCTCCATCTTTTCCCTTGAGACATGGTAGATGGTATATGGTATTTATCAGCAGCTAAAATCCTTATCCCACCTCTCACCATACCTGCACACCACACCCTGATCCAGGCATGGAACAAGGTTAGAGATGTCTTCTCCTTGGAAACCTCTATGTTAGCTCATGTGGCAGATTGCAAACTATCTCAGATGGCCATGACTACATCAGCAGGATTCCACATCACATGCAAGTTCTCAGAGAGAGCCTCCTTTGTGCAGGTTTGTGGAGCTGAGTCCCCTGGCAACTAATTCAGGAATTAGACTGGTTCTAGACAATTCGTTTGGCATCCGTGGAGCTTACATTAACCACTTTCATTCTAGAACATAGAATATCTCTCCATTTAATCAGATCTTTTTCTATAACCCTTATTGCAGACTTGGTATTCTTGATTAATTTTTAGAAACTTTTTATGTTTGATATTATGGTAAATAGCATGTATTGTTCTTACATTTTCTAGTTAATTGTTGCTGGTGTAAAAAAGGGTACTAGTTTTTTAAATTGATTGTTAATCCAGTAATATATCTGTGGTGATTTATAAATATATCTACATATTCCTTGATCCTCCTGGAGGAGGAAATGGCAATCCACTCCAGTATTCTTGCCTGGAGAATCTCACGGACAGAGGAGCCTGATGGGCTGCAGCCCATGGGGTCGCAAAGAGTCGGAGACAACTGAATGAGTAGCAGACACGCATTCTTTAATCCTGCTTCTTTCAAGAATCACAGCCTACTCCTCTCCCCTTGAATGTAGATTTAATGACCTATGTTTAACAAATAGAATGTGGTGAAAGTGATGGCCCGTGACTTCTGAGACTTTAAGTAATAAAATGGAATTCGGTTTCCTCTGTTTTCTTTCAGGGCATTTGCTGTAGGAGGACCCAACTACCATACCGTGAGGACACACCAGCAGGCTGTGGAGAGGTCTGCGTGAGGAGGAACGGAGGCCCTCTGCCAGTGGTCACGTGAGAGAGCCATGCTACAAGACAGGTACAGACAAGTCTTCACACAACTGTAGACCCCCACAACATCTTGACTGCACTTTCATGAGAGACCCTCAACCAGATCATTCATCTGAGTCCCCAGTGATCACGCATTATAGGAGTCCATTCATACAGAGGGTAAACTTACAGGCTTCCCTGATAGCTCAGCTGGTAAAGAATGCACCTGCAGTGTGAGAGACCTGGGTTGGATCCCTGGGCTGGGAAGATCCCCTGGAGAAGGGAAAGGCTACCCACTCCAGTATTCTGGCCTGGAGAATCCAGTGGGTCCATGGGGTCCCAAAGAATTGAACATGACTGAGCAACTTTCACTTTTCATAGAGACAGAAATTTGCTTTAGGATTGGGGACTGGAAGAGACGATTATTTTATCTTTTTTAAAATAACTTTTCTTTGTTGGTGGCATATGATGTATCCATTTTATTTGGGCCACTAGGTCTTTGCTTCGAGAAGGCCTTCTCCAGGAGCAGCAGGGACTGCTCTCCAGCTGCGGTGCACGGGCCTCTCGTTGCCGTGGCTTCGCTTACTGGGGAGCACAAGCTGGAGGGTGCCTGGGCTTTGGTAATTGCGGCACTTGGGCTCCAGAGTGTGGGCTCAATGGTTGTGGTGCACCACAGGACTCCAGAAGGTTCCTGCTCTGGAATCTTCTTGGACCAGGGATTGAACCTGTGTCCCCTGCATGAGCAGGTGATTCTTTACTACAGGACCACCAGGGAGGTCCTTGGGTTTCTTTTTGAGACAAGGAAAATGTTCCAGTTTCTGTAGCAACGGTTGGGCCTATCAGTGCATATTGAAAATTCATTGAGTTGTATACTGTGCTTTGCTGCTGTTTAGCCGCTAAGGCGTGTCTGACTCTTTTGTGACCCCATGGACTGCAGCCCACCAGGCTCCTCCATCCATGGGGTTTCCCAGGCAAGAATACTGGAATGGGTTGCCATTGCCTTCTCCAGTTGTATACTCTAGGTGGGTGAATTGTATGGTGTTATGGGGTGAATGCTTGTATCTTCCCCAAATTTATATGTTGAAGTTCTAACCCCAACATAATGGTGTTTGGAGGTGGGGCCTTTGGGAAGAAATTAGATTTATGTTGGGTTATGAGGGTGGACCCTTGTGATGGGAATGGTCCACTTATAAGGAAGATGGTGAGGTCCTCTCTACACACGCATTCACTCAGGAAAGGACTTGTGCAAACATGGTGAGAAGGTGCTGTCTATAAGCCAGGAGGAGGCCTTCACCAAGAGTTAAATCTTTCAGCACCTTGATATTATTCTTCCTAACTTCAAGAATTGTGAGAAATAAATATCTGCCTTTTAAGCCACCCATCTATCTTGTTATAACAGCCTGAGCAGACTAACATATGGCATGTGATTTTATCACAATATAGATTTTTTTTAAAAGAAAGAAAGAAGGCAAGTACAAGGATGATTACATCAGTTCATTTCCTCCTTGGAAATCCACTCTGACTAACATGGGATAAGGTAGCTTTTTCTAGGACTTTCAAAAAACTCAGGAATCTTGCTGTCCCTAAATCTAGATTCACAAGCCCAACCTTCTTTATAATTTAATAACAAAGAGGAGCTCACAAGAGAATGATTTCTCTCAATCAAATGAAAACACACCAAGCTACACTTGTCAATACACTGTCAATAAAAATCCCAAAGGAAACTATAACAGTTTTATATGAAACAAAAAACATTTTTATATAAGTATAATGATGAAATAAATATTGTATATCATTCCCGAATTTTCCTGCTTTGTATGTTAACACTGTTGACAGGAAGTGCCCGTATACATCTTTCCCAAAGCACATATAATCCAGGGTGGGAAGCTGTATATATTTGGCCCGAATGACCTAAGTGATTCCAAAGCTGATACTTCATTTCCCTAGTCATTAGTAAGAAGTGCTATTTAAATTGCGTTGCTTTACAACATAAGACAAATTTCTCCTGTAGTAAATGCCCTAGAGGACTCTGTCTTAATTCCCAAGCCAGCTCAGTCTGGAAAGACTGATTGCTCAGTTCATGGTGCTAAACTATATTGTCGTGCTGTATTTAAAATGTTTAAGGTAAATTAATCCAGAGTCGCTGCTAAGTGTGAGCTCATCAATAAAAGCAAAACAAATCCAATTTCTCTCCTGGAAGTGGTTTCAACAGCTGTCTTTTCACCCTCTCTGCTCCCCTTCCCACACACTTGCTATCTCTTTAAGAAATCAGCTTCCTCCAGAGCCAGGAGTTTCACCTTCCAAGCGAGTGGGGAGGGCGGTGTTGGTTTTGGGGGAGGGCTGGTAACAGAGACAGGAGACACCCTGCAGAGCGATCACTATGTGTACATGGCTATCATGTTTGTGCTCTAAAGGCAGACTCTTGATTCTTTACAAAAGCTTCTCAATCAATCAAAGTCTTTTTTTTTTTTTTTTGCCTCTTTTTTTAACACATAGTTATGTAGTTTTCTCACCACCATAATACTAGAAGTAGCTAACTCATTGTTGGAGGTAAGCTCCCATCAGAGATTATAAGCATCTGGTAACAGAAAGGGAGAAGGTAGGAAAACCTAAACTGAAAATCATAGCTATCACTTAATTATCTATCATATCTATCACTTAAAAAAATGCAGATGCAAAGAAACATATCTCAATAGGCACTTGAGAGTTTATTGTTCTATAGAAACAGAATTCCTAATCCAAATCATGGCTCTGAGACTTGGAAAGAGTATGTTATCCTCAGTATATTCTATTTCAAAGAGCAGAGAAATAATATAATAATTATATATTTACGTATATATGAAAAAGTTTCATTCAAACAGGTAACAAGAAATTTAAACATTGGCATTTAGAGAAGAAAATATTGTATTTAAGAGTTAGCCTTTTAAAATAGCCAATTACTGGATACTCTGAATTAATAAAATGAACCTAATTTAAAAAACAACTGCAGAACAAAGTTCTAATGATAGCGATTCTTACAGAGGAATCTTTGGTGAAGTTGCAGACTTGCGTTCTTTAAACAAATGTGGAATACCTGGGGTGTGCCAGACGCTGAGTTAGGTGATATGAGGAAATTGGATATGGAAATCAGAGGCTGTGCCCAGTGAGGAGGACACCTAGATCAAGAAATAATTACCATGCAATGTGGTGCTCTGGTTAAGTGCCTCAGGGCCATAAAGGGAGTAATGTATTCTGCTTAGAAAGGATGAGAAAGGCTTAAAATAAGGTGTAACTTTTGAGATGTATTTTATTGGGGTTTTAAGAGTGATAATAAACCTTATTCATCCCCTTGGAGTTTGAACCAATTAAGAAATAGAATAGGGAGTGAAACGTTGCATGTAAAACTGGATTTGAGAATGAGGTGTGGGTCTTTGTGTGAAAAAAAAACTTCACATTTCTCTCATAGTCTAGACTTTGGGACCTGCACACAGGGAGTTCGGGAGAAAACCAGGTGAGCAGGGCAGACTGAGCCAGCAGCAGGCGGGCTGGTGAACTGCAGCCCACAAGTCGCGCGCAGAAGGGAGAGAAAGGCCATGGGTGGGGACATTTTAACCTGTTAGCCTCACAAATAGAGAAATATAACTGTGGAGGAGGGTGTCTGATTTCTCCAGTTAAATGAATCATGCCTCCTTCTGTAGGAGATACAGCCAAGGGGAAAAGAGAAGGGCCAGCTGTCTCCCTGCAACACAGTTTCCCTCTGGCAAAGGCCGCAGGAGTGCCCTCTGAACCCAAAATGATCCGCAGGAATAAGCATCACACGCCACAGGGCTTGAAGGCCAGAGGTTCAACAAGTGAGTGAGAGGGAGCATTCCCAGTAGAAAAGTGACAGTCACTCAGTCATGTCCGACTCTGTGCAATCCCATGGACTATACAGTTCATGGAATTCTCCAGGCCAGAATACTGGAGTGGATAGCCTTTCCCTTCTCCGAGCAGATCTTCCCAACCCAGGAATCAAACTGAGGTCTCCTGCCTTGCAGGCAGATTCTTTACCAACTGAGCTATTAGGGAAGCCCATTCCAAGTAGAGATCGAAGCAATAGCAAAGCAGGGAGATTTCAGGGTTCAAAGTGCCACAAGAAATAGACAGTAATCATTTAAGTTTATGAAAGATGTCAGTTTTCTAACCAAAGATGGTGTGTGGTCTGGAATAAATCTCTTTCTCTAAGTCAAAGTCCTTATTTCTTACTGTACTCAGTCCAGGGTCTAAAAACAGCACATAAAGGCTCCACAAGTTTGTATTTCTCTTGCTTGGGGCTCGCTAAGCTTTCTGAATCTCTGGGAATCTTTCATCAGTTTGGGAAATTTTCCAGCATAACCCCTTTAACTATTGCTTCCCTCCATTTCCTCTCTCTGCTCCTTCTGAGAATCCAGTGACCCCACATGTTACGCTGTTGATGTCTGTTTTTCATATTTTTTCTTCTGATAATTTATACTAAACATTTTTAATAGCCTGTCTTCCAACTAGTTAGCAAATTATGTTCATAAGCTGCCATTAAACTGATTCATTGAGTTCTTATTTTTAGCTATAGTATTTTTCTATTGTAGAATATCCATTTGATTCTTCTTTTTATAGATTACGTTCCAAATATCTGGTGAAATTATCATCTCTTTCCTATACTTTCTTGAATATGTTCATCATAGGTATTTTAAAATTCTTATTTGCTAATATCTGAACCATCTATGGGCTTATTTCTATTGTCTAAGTTTTTAATATCTTACCTGAGATACAATCTTGGTTTTCACATGTTTGGTAATTTTTTATCATATGCCAGACATTTTGATGAAAGACACCAGATGATGTTAGCTTCCCCTTTTTCTCCGCAGGAGATTGCCTATCACAGATTGAGGTGAATTAGGGCTTGGATGTGATTTTGGAAATGTTTTGGTTAGACTCAATCTACCTCCACTTACCCCTGTGCCAAGGGTGTAACTCTGAAAAGTTTTCAGTTAGAGCCTGTTCTTGGATAGCCACCAGTAAGCGACAGCATGAGCCAGGATTCTAGTTTCCTCTTCAGGAGCTGAACCTGGGTAGCCTGGATGAAAATCAGGAATCCTAACCACCAGAGCAGCAAGGCCTACAGGCTAGAAGTAAATTTTCCCTGGATCTTTGCTCTCAATGAAAACTGCATTTCCCAAGGAGGCAAAAACTATATTAAAAAATAATAATAATAACAGGTACAAAGTTTATTATTAGAAACACAGGACAACAACAAGTGAGAGCGTACACAGAGAAACTCTTCTCGTTGACCCGAAGCCAGGCAGAGATGCATACCCAGAGAGGAAATGTGTGGGCATCCTCCCTAATGAGAAGCATGGTAAAGAGGTGGCTAAATAATTCATGTAGGACAGTTCGGCCAGGCCTTTATTTACCTGTGGCCAATTATCTGGTTTCTTCTTCCACACCTGACCTACCCGAGGACCCTTCCAGATACATGTGTGCAAAGTTTTCCAAGATGGACTCCAGAGGCTTGTGGGGTGGCCTTGGCATCACATATTCTGGGGTGGTGCCCCCACTTTTGACCCCAAGGAGCCTTTCTGCACATGCGCACTGTCTCGCTTTCCCCAAGGATGGGAAATATATGACCTCTTGATCTTTCACTCGAACAAGGTTTAGCCCCTCTCTGTTTTTGCCATGACTTCTCTTAAAGTGTCCTCAGGAGACAAAGACTGGCTATTTACCATTCCTATTGTTATTTCTATTTCCAAGTGCAAACGGGAGGCTAGTCGTAAATCCCCAGCCTGGAGCCCATCTATCAAGCCTAGACCACAGGAGATTCAACTCTGCCCTTCACAGGTTTGCAGCTTAGCTTTGTAGCATCTCTTGTTGTACAGATGCAAAGTTTAGTACATTTCCTGAGAGACAGCCCAGATGTCTTTGTGAGGTTCCTCTGGTCTTCAGTTATATTACCGCCCCTCTCCTCTCCAGTTTCTCATGAATATCATATGGTCTCTGCTCTCCAGCAGCAGACTTGGGGACAAGTCTTGACTCGCAGGATCTAGTGTCTTCCAGGATTCATAAGTGACCCCAGGTTAAAAAGAACAGCCCAGATGTCTTTGTGAGGTTCCTCTGGTCTTCAGTTATATTACCGCCCCTCTCCTCTCCAGTTTCTCATGAATATCATATGGTCTCTGCTCTCCAGCAGCAGACTTGGGGACAAGTCTTGACTCGCAGGATCTAGTGTCTTCCAGGATTCATAAGTGACCCCAGGTTAAAAAGACCTATGGAGTGTCAGCGTATCCCTGTCCCTATAGCTTTCATCTGTGGCTCTTTTGTTTTCCGTTCATTTCCACCTGGCCATTTTAGTTTCTTCAGGACCGCCAGACCATAGGGTATTTCACTCTGTCTTCTAAAACATGTCACCTGACCCATTTATCACTCCCACAGCCTCAGAGCAGTGCAGCCCACAGGCCCACTGAGATTCGTTGCTCCCTGGCATGGAGCCCAGCCCAGAATCAGAAAATGACCCAGGAACACAAGGGGCAGCCAGTTATCCACCCACCTCCTGACAGTTCTCCCCTTTCTGCACTTTTAGTCCACTGATCCTTGTAGCTTCCTCAACTCTCTGATGCCATCAAAAGTACAGCTTTTGTTATTTATCCAGTTTTTTCTGCTCCTTGTCAGTAAGTGAGCTGGTGTGCCATGACCTACTCTAGCCCACTCAGAAGCAGAACTCAGCTTTACAAGTCTACTTGCTCCCTGGGCTAAACCCCTGCTCACCCTGCCCCACTCCCCTCTCCCAGGGAAAACCCTCAATATGCCCTTCCTCTGCAGTCTGTGTCCTCCCTGGACTCTTCAGTTCTATAAAGACTTCAGACGAAGGGCATGGATGGACCTTATCATACTAAGTCTGTATTATACTGCTCAGCTGATGATAGTACTTTTGGGTTGTAAAACATGTCTTAAAGCAATTATGACTTCTGAATTTAAGAGCCTCTGAATCTTTTAAAAACTGGTACTACTCTGGTTTACTTGGCCCCCAGCAACGTGGAAATTTCCAAAGAATATAAAACTACAATTTGTCACTAAGATAGTAATACTGTGAATCATAAATTGAACCTCCTAATAAAGCTTCTTAAAGTGATAAAGAGTTATTTTTAGAAGCTGATTTGACCATTAAATGCTATATTGTAGAAGTATTTAAAGGAGCTTCTTGATAAGTTTTGCCTCCATTTGCTATGTAAATACATACACCCACTTTTTTATTTCCTTTGTTCCTCGGTTCCAAATAGGAAAAGGAGTACGTCAAGGCTGTATATTGTCACCCTGCTTATTTAACTTCTATGCAGAGTACATCATGAGAAACGCTGGACTGGAAGAAACATAAGCTGGAATCAAGGTTGCCGGGAGAAATATCAATAACCTCAGATATGCAGATGATACCACCCTTATGGCAGAAAGTGAAGAGGAACTAAAAAGCCTCTTGATGAAAGTAAAAGAGGAGAATGAAAAAGTTAGCTTAAAGCTCAACATTCAGAAAACAAAGATCAGGGCATCCGGTCCCATCACTCCATGGGAAATAGATGGAGAAACAGTGGAAACAGTGTCAGACTTTATTTTTTGGGCTCCAAAATCACTGCAGATGGTGACTGCAGCCATGAAATTAAAAGACGCTTACTCCTTGGAAGAAAAGTTATGA